>PVHX01000918.1:87633-242607 GCA_004024805.1 Geosciurus inauris | reverse complement strand
AATATATAGAACTAACCTGTATTGCTCATGGCTTTCTTAAGGGTTTGTCTACTATACACTGCATGTATATGACAATGTATCTGTGTTAATCATGTTAAAATCATACAAATGACCATAAATTAAACATAATTTTTGCATGAGAAGACAGTATGAACAAACTATTCTATGTACATCCTCAATGGCACTTAATGTTTATTACATTGTTCACATTATAATGGCAACAGTGTTTGGGTATTGAACTTTAAAAAAATTAAATACACCTTATCACCTCTCTACCAATACACTATTTTTTAAAAATTTGTTCTAGTTATTTATACATGACAGTAGAATGCATTTTGACATATCATACATAAATGAAGTATAACTTCTCATTCTTCTGATTATACACTATATGGAATCACACTGTCATTTAATCATATGTGTACACAGGTAAAAATGTCCAATTCATTTTACTATTCTGACCTCCATACCCCATCGCCTCCCTTCATTCCCTTCTGCCTAATCCAAAGGACCTCTTTTTCCTAGCCCTTCCCCTTATTGTGATTTATGGGATAACATGAAAAGACCAGTACATTCTTTATCAGCATCTTCGATTTAGTTTCGTTCAAGATTTGTTTCAGTATGAATTGAAAATCAAAGATCCATGGTTAACCAGTAGGAGGGTAGGTTAAGAGTAGGCTTAAGAGCAAAGCATAAGGAAGTAAAATACATGTGCAAAATTGGAAATGATTTTTGTACTCATTTACTTCCTGAATCTTTGTCTCAAAAGTAGCATTTTACAGTAAAATGTTATTTACAATGTTATATTGTGTTATTAAAATTAGTTTGAGGAAGCTCCATTATGCCATACAAATAGTTTATTTGCAATTGGTTAATTGCAACTTGTGAAAATTTTAAACAACCATACATTTGTTTAGACTCTAGACACACAAAGTTGACTTTTTGTTGGGAGAGGTCAAGGATACTTTCTATTTAAGACAAATAAATGTGCATGCCTCCATTACTACAACCATGCAACCTCTACTTTCAATTCACTCATTCAGGATTCCGTTATCATTGCTGAGTTATGAAACAAAACAGAAAAAAAGAGATAGAATACAAATTCAAAGAATGAATTTCATGTGTAGGCCCTGTATATTCAGTATGAGTGAATGCATTGATTTATTTATAAAGAAAGAAAAATATTACTATGTATTTAATATTTTTAATAATTTCTATCTTTGGCATACATTTTATTCCACAAAACCTTAGAGATTGGTGCTATTCTGTTATTTCTATATACAATGTAATTTAATATTTTTGCCTACTACAGTTACTTTTTACATGTGAACAAATTTATTCTAAGCTGAGTGTGGTGGAATAATTTTTCATATAGTGAATAAGTTATAATTTAATATTTGTATATGGCACTTTGCTAGATAAGAAACAATCTTTAGGTAATTCTTCAAAAATTGATTTTATATATTAATCCAATTACATTTTATATAACATTATAATCCTTAGATTGGATTTCATATGTGAAAGAAGATTCATTTGTTGATTTTTGAGCCTGGCCTTTTTATAGAACAACTTGTGTTTTTCTTTTATTAATTTGTTTTTGTTATACTAATTATGCTGCAAATACTTCAGTGTAATAATTAAATAAATTCATTAATATATCAATCATAACTCTTAAAAATTTGGCTAAATTTTAAAAACATTTATAGCAATTATAGAAAGAATACACATGTAATCACATAATTCAGCAACAATATTAACTATAGTATTTGACTTAGAATCAACCAAAAAATCATGTCAGTTAATCTTAATTTTTTTAAGAAAAATCTCTCATTTGTGAACAATGTATATTTTTTAGAATGTTTTTATCAGCCTTTATCAAAGATATTTACATTAGTATTGAAATTATATAAATTATCAACTCATAATTTAGTAATCATATTTAATGATTTTAAAAGTAAAGAAAAATAATACTCATATTACTTGTTCATTACAATGAAAAATGATGACTTATTTTACATATAATTTAGAAAGATAACTAGAATAATTCAGACTAATTTTTAAGCAAAATAATGATACATCTCTTTCAAATAAGTACCATAGAAAAAGAGTGGGGACTACTGGGTTTGATATTTCATAAACACTCACAATAAAGAAATAATATTTATTTTGTCAATTTTATTAGGGTTCTTTTTTAATGTAATTATACAAGCATGTAATATAATTTTCTCTAATTCATTCCCTAGTTCCTCCCCTTTCCCTTTCCTCCTCCATCCCTATTTTCTGAAATATGAATATTTTTGACAATCATATTTTAAAAAATACTTTGGTTTTTCAAATTGTGAATCAATTTCAGAGTTAAACAATAAAATTATTAACATTTAGAATTAAGAATTTGTTTTTTCATAATCTAAGACTTTATTATATAATAATGCATTATCTTAAATTACATTTTTCTTTCAAAGTACTTCCATGCATTCATGATTTTGACATTTATTATTTTAAACCACAAAGAAAATTATTTAATGACATATCTAATCCTTATAAAAACTATAAGAACATGTTACATTTTCAAACTCACAATTTATTCTTGTAATTCAAAATTCTAAAAAAAATATTTACTATCTTATTCCAGCAAAGTAGAATTTCCTTCATGTTCTTTTACACTGTAAACTTATTTTAAACATTTATTTCAATGTATCCTGCCAGATTATCTGAATTTGTTTTTATTTACATACTCAAATATTGAAGAATATATTCTTATAATAATTAAAATCATATATATTTTCTTAATTACAAATGAATTATACTGAGAAACAAGCAAAACAACACAAAGAACAAAGGTGTAGGGAACTATCTCCATGGAAAACTTAAAGGGTAGGATCCCAGATCTAGATGTTGTTAGAAATGAAGACAGACAAGACACATCACAGAAGGCCCACCTTTTCCCCAGAAGTTCTGCACTTAAGCTGGTATACAAAGTGATGTTTGTCCTTTGGAGTGCTGATAAAGCAATTTTTGGTAAGTAACATATGCTATATGTATATCTCTAAAATAAAGTGATTACAAGAATTTGAATTTCCTTAGTGTGGTAGTCAGTTCTTCATTGCTGTGATCAAAATACCTGAGAAGAACATCTTCAAGGAGGAAAAGTTTATTTTAGCTCACAGTTTTTGAGTTTCAGTGAATGGTCATCCAACTCTATTGCACTGAGTCCAAGCTGAGAAAAACTATGGCAGAAGGACATGTCAGAGGAAAGTTGCTCAATTCACAGAAGCTAGGAAACAAAGAGAGGGAAGGAGGAAATAGTAACAAAACATATTCCCCACAGGCACACCTTCAGTGACCTATTTCCCCCAGCCATGCCCCACTAGATAATCCATTCAAATCATTAATGTATCAAATGAATTATTCTGCCAATTATGTTACAGTTATCATAATCTAATATTTTCATAGCTGAGCATTGCCACATGAGCTCTTCAGGGGAAATTTCATATTGAAACCATAACACTTCTCCTTTTTTTTTTACTTTTTTTTTGAAATTTTGATATATGGAAATATATTCTGTAAGCCACAGAAGGCAAAAAATAAAAATAAAAAGGATAAAATTTATAATGAAGAACTCTGTGATTGTGTGTACATAAAATCGATATTTAACAGCCTATCAGTTACATAAATACTATAACAAGAAGAAATATTTGTTCTCTATCCATGTTGAATAGAAATCTGATATTTCCACATATTTTTTCAAAGTGGATAATTTAAATGCTTCCTGTACAAAAGTATATTGTCTCAGTGTAAAATTTGACTCTTTGAAACAATAAAACAGAACAAATGAATTTATATGCACTTGTCTTGGAATCTTTATTTTCTTAGTAATTGTCTGGCTTTCTTTGCTGTAAACACAATAGGAATTGAAGAAAAATGTATCTAAAACTTATTTCCATCATTTGAAGCATTCTTGATCAGAAAAATTGATGACTTGAAATTCAAATTATTTTATCAGAATTAGTTACGTTGTTCATATGTCCTAGTTTTAGAGAAATATTATCAATATTTTATCAATATTAACATTTTCCAAAAGTGGTAAAACTTTTATCTAAAGTATTTAAAAGTGATCATGGTTATAAATAATTGCATAAAAACACTTTTTGGGGGTAGGTAAGAGAATCCCTGATTGGACGTATATCCAGCTGGTAATCTCTGTGAGAATTGGGCATTGCAGTCACAAATGCACAATTAGCCTATCCAAATGTCCCAGCAAATAAGATTCATTCATTCATTTGTTCATTTGGTTATTAATTAATACATTTTTTATTTCAATAAAGGTCATAAATGCTCTTCAGTTTCACCTACACTGCTCTTGTCTAGTGCTTGGTGATGAAGAAGTTAGATAAGGTCCTGCTTTTCTGGAATTCTCATTCTTGGAAAATATAAAAGGAAAACATTCACCAAGTAAATAAGCACGATAATTGTAGGTGGTGATGAAATTTATTTTAAAACTAAATAGAATAATTATCTCATGAGCTTTGACTATTATACAAAATGGGTCAAGATTGAAATGGTTGAGGAAATGGCATTTGAACTGGATATAAATAAAATTATTGGACTTGCAAAGTTCTGGTAGAAAAGGTCCCAGGCACAGGGAATAACAAGTGCAATGTTCTCAGTTAGGAAAATTCCAGAGTATTTGTGGAAGTGAAAGAAAACGTGTGATTGAGGTTAGTTTTGGATATATTTTGTCTAAAAAATTCTTGATGAGACATTTAGAAGGAAATAATTGAGGGAATGTGAATTTTTAAAAAGACTCACAAAACTCAATTTTACTAATCTCAGATCATTTAATGGAACACTGTTTCAAGTGCTTGCTTCATATTCAAGAACTTTCCCAAATATCAATTGAGAGATAGTAGTAGTATTTCTAAACAAGAAATTCAAAGATTTGAAAGACTCAAAATTCCACCTCTAGTAAATAGCAGAGCCAAGATATGAACCACACAATCTGAATTCATATCCTGCAAGTATATTTACAGTAGTATGTTACCTTCTTTTAAAAAGATCATTTAAAGTCAAACAAGAGAAGAGTTTATTATGAGGATAAAAAAGTAGAAGCAATAATATCAATCTGACATGATGATTGCTTGGCTTCAAGTAACATATCTTGGGGGAAATAAAAATATTTTGGAGCTGCTAAGCCATTTAGTAGTAATTGCTTTATGAGATAAAGATAATGCAAGGGTATCTCTGTGTTTGGAATTTGAACAACTAATCTGTGGTGCTTCTGTTAATTCAGGAAGTGAATATTAGGCACATTTAGGAGCATGATCAATATAATTTCAGACATGCTAAATTTCAGGTGCTTTTTAGATATCTAAGTGGGGGGTGTCTTCTCATCAGAGGAGATGGGAGTCTATAAGTCTAAAACATATTAATAGGGACAAAACTCATGACAGTAAAGGCATTCACATAAGAAGGGAATAGATGAAGACACACTTTGAAGCATAAACAGAGAAAGAGAGATTAGTCTGAGAAGGAAGATCCAAAAAAACAGAAGGAAAAGTTTGGGGTTCCAGTAGAAGCAAATCAATAGTGTATGGCGATAAGGAATATAAAACTAGGAAGTATTTAGGAAAGAGTGATCCTTCAAAAGAGAGGCAGCCTGAAAGTGGACTAAGATATACAAAAAGAAACACAATATTTTTTGTTTAATTGACAGAAGACATTTCATGGCCTGGGGATTACGGTGAACAGTAATGAACAAAACATGAACTCCTCATCACAGTTATACATAACAGTTGGGTTCATTTTGACAAGTATGTAATTTGATTTATTCCATTTCAGTCCCTGGTCCCTCAACCTACCATGTTCCATCTCCTTCTCCTACCCCGTATTCTGCTTCCTTTACTCTACTGACCTTCCTTTTGCTCATTTATTTCTTTTTATTTATGTTTTTTACATATGCATAAATGTGGAACTTACTGTAGTAGATGTATACATGCATAGTATAATTTTGTTAAAATAGTTGTACTTTCTACCCTTTTCAGTGCCTCCTCCCTCTCTCTCAATCTTTTTTTACTACACTGATCTTCCCTACATCTTTATGATAGATGATCTCCTCTTTTTTTCCCTTATTTTTGCTCTAGTTTCTGTATAGGAGAGAAATTATTTGATGCTTGATTTTCTGAGGCTGCCTTATTTCACTTAGTATGATCTTCTCCAGTTCCATCCCTTTACTGGTAAATTTTTTTATTGATGAGTAAAATTCTATTGTAATAGATATATAGTATTTTCTTGATCCAGTAATCTATTGACAGGCATCTGGGCTGAATTTGTAATTCTGCTTTTGTGATTATGCTGCTAGAAACATTGTAGTGGCTATCCCACTATATTATGCTGATTTTAGTTCTTTGGGATATATTCTGAGGGTGGAGAAGCTGTTTCATGTGGTAGTTCCGTTGCTAGTTTTTCTCAGGATTGCTTTGTCTATTACGGGTCTCTTCTACCTCCAAATAAATTTTAGAACTGCCTTTTTTCTAGTTCTATGGAGAATGACATTGGAATTTTGATGGGAATTGAATTGAATCTGTATGTTACCTTTAGTAATAAGGCCATTGTGACAATATGGGAAGTCTTTCCATATACTAAGGTCTTCTTCAATTTCTTATTCTACAATTCTTTCAGTGTTCTACAATTTTCTTTTATATTTTTGGTTATATCTCTTATCTCCTTAGTTAAATTAAATCCCAATTTTTTTTTATTTATTATTTATTTCTTTATTTCTTTATTTTTTACTCAGGGGTACTTAACCACTGAGCCACATCCCCAGCCCTATTTTGTGTTTTTATTAGAGGGAAGGTCTCACTGAATTGCTTAACTCCTCACCTCGCCATTGCTGAGGCTAGCT
Source organism: Geosciurus inauris (assembly GCA_004024805.1). Classification (NCBI taxonomy): domain Eukaryota; kingdom Metazoa; phylum Chordata; class Mammalia; order Rodentia; family Sciuridae; genus Geosciurus; species Geosciurus inauris. Next base: position 235,706 of record PVHX01000918.1, on the reverse strand, counting down.
TTGAACTCACAATTCTCCTATCTCCGCCTCCTTATGTGCTGGGATTACAGGCTTGTGCCACTGAGCCCGGCTGATTTATGTTTATTGATTTGCATATAGTGAACCAATCTTGTGTCTGTAGAAATAAACCCACTTGATCATGGTGTATTATCTCCTCAAGTGATTTTAATGTGGTTTGCTAATGTTTTATTAAGAATTTTTGTATCTATGTTCTTCAGAATTATTGGACTGTAGTGCTCTTTCCTTAATGTGTTTTGTCCAGTTTTGATATCAGTGTGATACTGCCTCCATACAATGTATTTAATTTATACTCTTTCCTCCCCTTAAATTTAATGAAATAATTGAAGAAAGACTGATGTTATTTTTTTTTTAAATATCTGGTAGAACTTATTGAGAATCTATTTCGTCCTGGGATTTTCTTCATTGTAAGGTTTTTAATTGCTGTTTCCATTCTTCATTTAAAAGAATGGAATCTCCATGTGTTTAGTTCACATTATTTTTCTTGCTGTTCAGAATTATATTGATTTTTTTTTGTATTTTGCTTAGATTTATATTTTGATCTAAAATTCGGTCTAGTTTGGAAAAGTTTCCATAAGCTCCTGAGAAGCAAGTAAATTTAACTGTTTGGGGGTGAAATATTTTTTAGATGTCTATTAATTCTCTTTAACTTATGCTATTATTTAGGTCAGAAATATCTTTATTGATTTTATGTTTGGGTGACCTATTAGTGATAAGGGTGTGTTGAAATCACTCAATATAACTGTATTTGTGTCTACTTGGGGTTTACTATAAAGATGTACTTTTTAAATGTAATTAGGTATACTGACATTTAGGCATATATATATTTTTATCATTATATCTTCTGGTAATACTGTTTTCTTTGCAATATGTAGTGATCCTCTTTGTCTTCTGATTAATTTTGCACAAAAAGTTAATAAAATAATTTCTGCTTTGTCAAATATAAAAAGTTACTCCTTTTTCTTTTCAGACTCTAATTGCAAGGAACATTTTTTCCATTGTTTCACCTTCAGTCTGTGGGTGATTTTGTCTAGATTATCTTGCAAACAACATTTAGTTGGATCCTATTTTTTAATCCATTCTGCTAATATGTCGTTTAATGGAGAAGCTGAGACCATATATTCAGTGGTATTCTGGATCTGTATTTATTTTCTACTATTTTGGTTTGCTATCTATATTTAATTCTGTCTTGATATTCATTTAGTTTCTTGTTCTTCTAGTGAGTTCCTATATTTGAGAGCTTTGGGTTTGTTTTGGGGGGCTTCCTCCATACATGTATTATGTCCTTGAGTATTTTTTATGGTACTGGCTTAGTGGTCATGAATTATTTCAGGTTATCCTTGTCATAGAAAGTTTTTATTTTTATATTGATTCTGAAAAATAGCTTGAGTGTATGTAGCATTCTTAACTGGCAATTGTTTTCTTTTAGAGCTTGGAATATTTAATTCCAGGCCCTCCTTGATTTTAGGGTCTGAGTTGAACAATCAGAAGTAAGTCTTACTGATTTGCCACTAAAGGTGACATGAATTTTTTCTCTTTCAGTGTTGATATTCTTTCTTTTTAAATTATTGTCTTTTTTTAACTTGTCTATTTTTTAAAAAAATTTATTTTGTCTATTTTATCTTATCTATATGCCTCCTATATGTGTATGTCGATCTCATAATATGTAGAAAATTTTCTATTACTATCTTACTGAAGATTTTATTTTTGTCTTTAACCCATGTCTCCATGTTCTTTTCTATCCCAATGACTCACAAGTTTGTTGTCTTGATTTGTCTCAGAGTTACTGTAAGTTGTGATAATGGTCTCCCCCATAACAAACATGCCTTTATTGCATACTGAGTATTTAGGATTTTATACCCAGTCTTCGAGGAGAGAAGTTGTTTTCAGGGTCTAATGTTCTATTTTCTATGCAATCTAACCTGTTGGTTTGCTTTATTTGAATTGTCAGTGGGATTTATTGTGTCTTTTATTGTGTCTGATTGGTTTATTTTCAACATCTCTATCTCTTTATTGAAAAAGCCTTTCATCTCCTGCATTTACTCTTAATTAATCCCTTCGATAATCTTTTAGCTCATTGAAAATTTTAGTAATCAGTGTTTTATAATCTCTCTCTGAAATTTCAACCATCTATAGGATCCTTTTTTGGAGGATTGTGGATTATGGTGGAAATTTGTTTACTTGTTCCCTAATGTTTTCAGAGGTCTTGGACTTATGCATCAATTGAGATGGATTCCCCTTCATTATACATAATGTGTGTGTGTGTGTGTGTGTAGTTATATTTCTTATTTTTTGAATTTTCTCTATTTTTATTGTATCTATATCTAGAAATGGGATCTTAAGACCCCTCTGGTTATTCCTCCTTGGGGCCTGGTTGTTGGTTTGAGGATTTTGTCTTCTGTATTCTATGTGTTAAATTATTGTGAAAGTTCTTGGGCAGTTGATCATATGTGGAATGAGGTATACTGTTATTTTATTGGGATGTGGGAATTGTTCAGAAGAAAAACCTCTACTCTGAGAACTTGAAGTGTCTCAATCACTTTCCAGGAATGGCATAGGGGAATCTAGGAATATCAACAATATTAGCCACAAATGTATAGCTTTAAAATAAATATCCTGTCTCTACTTTGAAATCTATAATAATCATTGACAACTATATAAGAATGGTGGAGTCAGCATTTAATATCAGCAGTAAAATAAAAAATTGTGAACTAGAACAGGCATTAAACAGCAGGGTCTACTACATTGTCCACTGTATTAACAATCACAAAAACATGAGTAAAGAGGCGATTATATAAATTACATAATTCTATCAGGTAGTAGAACTATTCTTCTTAAGTGAAGAGAAAATTAGATAGAAAGGCAAGAGAAAGTTTGAAATATTTAGAAAGTGAACAGAGGAAAGGCATGAGATAGATGGCAACTGACAGCTATAAAAAAGAAATGAAAAATAACTAAAAGTAATCAAAGGCTAAAAGAAAGGAGAATTGAGGATGAAGAATTGTCTATTAGAGGGGAAAGAGAGTAAAGAAGGAGCAATAAAAGGAACAAATACCAAAGTACAAACAAACAAACAAATGTAAGATCAAGATAAGTCAAACCCACTTATAACTTTACCCCACCAAAGTCAAAGCCTAATTATAAATAGGTGAAAAAGAAAGCAACTAAAGTGAAAGAAAATTATATATGTATGGTTTATCCACACAGAACACACAGTCACACACTGACACACATGATCTTGAAGAAGGGAAAAAAGTAAATACTAAAATGAAATTCTAAAAAAAAATAAATTTTAAAAAAGGAGTAAAAAATGGGGATGGTTTGGATAAAAAAAGATTAAAAATTCTTAAAGAGATTAGTGAAGGACTTATTTACACTGAGTTGGTCAAAACTGCTAGAAAGGATGTACTTTCAGTCTTTGTACATTTATTTTGGTTCATGTAGCACTTAGGTCAAGGGCTGAGCTAAGGCTTTTTAAGTCCAGTGCCCTTTTGTTCCTCACCTAGCTATCAGCCATTGTGACTAGGATCTAGAGCTGGCTATAATAGCTCTCAGCTTCCTGTTTTCCCATATAGGGTGGGATATACTGGGCAGTACTGACAAGTAGTGTATTCCAATAGCAGGACTGAAGCAGAGTTCTAAATTGAAAATTCCAGTAGTTGGAATTAAGTCTTGACTAACATTTAGAACTCTGTCATTTGGTAGTTGAGATTAGATCCACACACCTTGTTATGCTGATCTGTGCTGGGTATATTTGTTGAGGTACTTCTTATGAATTCCACTTTTAGGGTATAGGCATAAATCTCCTTGGGTTCACATTCACTAATATGGATGTGAATTACCTAGGATCAGATACTCTGGAGCGAGATTCTCCTGACTATTATTAGTGTCTTCCCCAAAGCTCTTACGGGGTACCAGCAAAAGAGATAGCTCTCTCCTTCATACCCCAAGACTGAATCACCTTGGGAATACGTCTTTTTGTGCCTGTTTCAGTCACAATTGTCTATGCATACTCTATACTCCAATAGGTGACTTCTGGGTCTGAGTGACAACTCCTTTTTTAAATGAATTTCTGAGCTCCTTTCTCTGCTCGCTACTGTGGTGCTTATAAATGGTTCTTGTTCCCTATATCCCAGTTCCCACTGAACTAATTCCACCCATTGGCCAAGCAGTTTCAGTCGCTTTTCTTTCACTAAACAACTTTCCCCACTGACTCTGGCTGTGTTAAGATCCACCTCTCACCAGGTGTGATGGTACTCAAGTGTATGTAATCCCAGTGGTTTGGGAGGCTGAGACAGGAGGATCTCCAGTTCAAAGCCAGCCTCAGCAAAAGCGAGGTACTAAACAGCTCAGTGAGACTCTGTCTCTAAATAAAATACAAACGAGGGCTGGGGATGTTGTTCAGTGCTTGAGTGTTCCTGAGTTCAATTACTGTTACCCCCACCTCCACTTCAAAAATAAAATCCACTTCTTTCTCATTTCCATGGGTTTCCCCAAGGAAATTTTTCCCCCCATACTTTCCTCTCCCTTTGTCTACATTCTCCTCTGCTCAGCAGCTCCTGCAGCAGCCACATCCACGACCACTGCAGTGCCACCAGCCAGGGTCTCTAACAATTTCTTTCATTATGTTCAAAGATTCCAACTTTCTGCGTGTTTTCTTTTAGTGTCCAGTACTAAATTTCAGGGAATTCCCTTAGTTCCCTCCTCACTAAGGAGCAGTCTTCCCACTCTTTCTATCCTTAGCTAGAGAACTACTGGGAAATGCGTTCTTCCTCTAATCACCACTGTCTTGTCTGTGAGAAAAGATGATTCTAAAGAAACTATCAAAGAATCTTGAATACCTATTGGATTAATTCATCAGAAGTAGAAATTGTTGCTTAAAAAGATAAAAGATACATGCTGGAAAGTTCTTGAATAATCAAGCTGATTTGTTTTTTTACCCCCAAAGAAGAGCTGACCACTCAAAAATGGACAAGGCAGGAATATGATTATGTAGGGGAAAATGATCAAAAAATTTACTACAGGTGGTACTTAAACACACACCAAAGAAATATATATGTAAATATTTTATATTTTATTTTAATTATCTTAGTAGAAAATTTAAATTTGATAAAAATGTTAACACAAGTGAAACAAGCAGTTTTGTGTGCATACTGGACAAGTTTCAACCAGTACAGATTCATTGGATTGCCAATCACCAATGTCTTAAATTAAAACAGTACTGCCACTTTCTTCGGGATGTTCACTTTTAGAAGTTTCAGATCCAGAGAAAGATTATTTTTACTGTTTAATATTTTTTGAAATATTTAGGCAATGTGGGTGTATTACTTCTTTTTTTCCATGTTACTTTTTAAAATTAATTTATTATAATTAAGTGTACATGAGAGTAGAATTAATTTAGATTCATTGTACACAAGTACAGCATAACTTTTCATTTCTCTGGTTGTACACAATGCAGAGACACACCATATGTACAGTCATACACATACCTAGGGCATTGTACATCTCATTCCATCATCTTTCCTGCCAACTTCTCTCCCTCCCCTTCGGCCAAAGCTCCTCCATTCTTCCAATGTCCTCTCCTCCATTCTGGATCAGCATCCACTTATCAGAGAGAACATTCGGCATTTGGGTTTTTGAGATTTGCTTACTTCGTTTAGCATGATATTCTTCAACTCCATCTGTTTACCTGCAAATGTCATAATTTTATTCTCTTTTAATAATGAGTAATATTCCATTGCATATATATACCATGTTTTCTTTATCCATTCATCTATTAAAGGGCATTGAAGTTGTTTCCAGAGTTTGGCTGTTGTGAATTGAGTTGCTATAAACTTGAAGTGCCTGTGTCACTGTAGTATTCTGTTTTTAAGTCCTTTGGGTATAGACTGAGGTGTGGGATAGCTAGGTCAAATGGTGGTTCCATTCCAAGTTTAATAAGGAATCTCCATACTGTTTTCCAGACATTTTGCACCAATGTGTAGTCCCACCAGCAATGTACAAGTGTGCCTTTTCCTCCACATCCCCGTCAACATTTACTGTTGTATTTTTGATATCTGCCATTCTAACTGGAGTAAAATGAAATCTTAGTTTTGAAATGCATTTCTTTAATTGCCAAAGATGTTGAACATATTTTCACTAGTTTCATATGTCTGTTGATTGATTGTATATCTTCTTCTGAGACGTGTCTGTTCAGTTCTTCAGCCTATTTATTGAATGGGTTGTTCGGTTTTTTCGATGTGAAGTTTTTTAAGTTCTTTATATATCCTGGAGATTAGTGCTCTATCTGTTGTGTGTGTGGCAAAAATTTGCTTCCTAAATGTAGGCTCTCTCTTCACCTCATTGCTTCTTTTGCTCTGAAGAAACTTTTTAGTTTGAATCCATCCCATTTATTGATTCTTGATTTTATTTCTTGTGCTTTAAGAGTATTATTAAGGAAGTCAGGGCCTAATTCGACGTGATGAAGGTTTAGGCCTACTTTTTCCTCAATTAGGCGAAGAGTCTCTGGTCTAATTCCTAGGTCCTTGACCTAGTTTGAGTTTTGTGCATGGTGAGAGATAGGGGTTTAGTTTCATTTTACTGCATATGGATTTCCATTTTTCCCAGCACTATTTATTGAAGAGGTTATCTTTTCTCCAATGTATGTTTTTGGCGCCTTTGTCTAGTATGAGATAACTGTATTTCTGTGAGTTTGTCTCTGTGTCTTCTATTCTGTACGATTGGTCAACATGTCTATTTTGGGGCCAATACCATGCTGCTTTTGTTATTTTATCTTTGTAATACAGTTTAAGGTCTGGTATTGTAATTTCCCCTGCTTTATTCTTCTTGGTAAAGATTGCTTTGTCTATTCAGGGTCTCTTATTTTTATAAATGAATTTCATTATTGCTTTTTCTATTTCTATAAGGAATGATGTTGGGATTTTAATTGGAATCACATTGAATCTGTGTAACACTTTTGGTAGTATGGCCATTTTGACAATATTGATTCTTCCTATCCAAGAGCATGGGAGATCTTTCCATCTTCTAAGATCTTCAATTTCTTTCTTTAGTTCTTTTCTTGGTTGGTAGGCTTTTGATGGTGTCTTCTATTTCCTTGCTTGAAATTGATCTGTTTTAAGTTGTGTATGTCCTCTTGTTTCAGTTTGTGTAGGTCATATATCTCTAGAAAATTGTAAATGTCTTTTGGGCTTTCATTTTATTGGAGTATAAATTCTCAAAATAGTATCTAATTATCCTCTGTATTTCAATAGTGTCTGTCATGATATGTCATTTTTCATCAAAAATTTTAGTAATTGAAGTTTTCTCCTTCTTTTCATTAGAGTAGTTAAGTATTTTTCAATTTTATTTATTTTTTTAAAGAACCAGATTTTTGTTTGTCAATTTTTTGAATTGCTTCTTTTGTTTCTTTTGTTCATTGATTTCAGCCCTGATTTTAATTATTTCTTGTCTTCTACTTCTTTTGGTATTTTTCAGCAAGGCACAGTGGCACATGCCTGTAATCCATGCACTTTGGGAGGCTGAGACAGGAGAGACATGAGTTCAAAGTCAGCCTCAGCAATGGTGAAGCACTAAGCAACTCAGTGAGAACTTATCTCTACATAAAACACAAAATAGGGCTGGGGGTGTTGCTCAGTGGCCAAGTGCCCCTGAATTCAATCCCCAGTACCAAATAAATAAATAAATAAATAAAATTTTCCATATATCATTCCAGATTCATGATGCAAATCTCGAGTCTGAAATGTCAAATGACTTTCTAGGGTAATATGTATATTTTTTCCAAGAAAGATTATAATGACAACACAGTACATATTTGACAAAGTTTAATCAAACTATTCAAAAACTGAAAGGCAAAGGGTTGTTTTCTTCTGATATATAAAGGTTAAGAGAAGTGAAAGAGAAGAAAAGAGAGGAAGAGGAAAAAGGGGAAGGGGTAGAGACTATGAACACAAAAGTAAGTGGAGTCAAGTATGAATTAACACTGTGCCATTTGAAATAAAAGAGCTGAAGTGAATTGAAAATATTTCCAGAGTCAACAAAATGAAATCAGAACACAACCAATTTGTTGTAGTCTCATAATGTTTGGACATGTTCCAGAGGAGGTTTAAACACTTCTTCATTTCTTATTTCTCATTTCTCATTTGTCTGGCAGTATTGACTGGTTTCATTGCCATTTTAATAAGGCAATTGGAGCTCCTGTTTTCATTGACCTTCCCTAAATGTGCAAGAGGGATTATTGCATCTCAGCATTGACAGAACCTTTTAGCTGGGTTTGGATCTTGACTTTGCAAAACATGTAAATATGCTATGATTTCTGACTGCTGTGCAAGCATTATTCTCAAGTGTATGTGATTTTTAAATACTTTTTTCTGTGGTTAATCTATTGTAGTTACATTGACCATAAACACACTCTATTTTCATGAGTCTACTGTTTAATTGAAAAGAAAGAAAAAATATTACACTGTGTCAGTCTAACATAATTTCTACTATAGTTATTTAGAAATATTTAAATTTATGTAGTTATTTAGAAATATTTATTTTATTCTATAATAATTATTATATATACCTCTTACTTATAAGGAACAAAATCTCAACAATACAAAACAATTTGCTTCATTTTGTGTGATGAAATGAAAGAGTGAACAAATGATATCAATATTCTATGGCATTTAATCTCATATTTTTAAAATAATTCATTTCCTTATTATATCTGTGCTTAAACCTTTGTTTTTAATAATATCAATGGTTATTATTAATAAAAATATAATAACAACATTCTTATTATGAAACAACATCTAACAGACTGAATTTTTCTCATGATATATGAATTTTTTGTCAACTGCCTTCTAATCAACTGTTAATTTTTATAGTTTATTATTTCTGTCCTTTTCCTGGTTATACTCTGTTCTCCAGCAGTATTGAGCAGCTGATGACACTGTTCCATAGCTCTTTAGGCTTATGCAAGCTGCTACTTTCTTCAGACACACCCCAAAACTCTTTATTTTTATATTAATGACTTTTAATAACTAAATAAAATATGACCTACAGTAGAAAACCTGCATTGGTCTCTCCTAACAAAGTGCAAATTTGGATCACTTCCTGTTTATTCATAGTACTTTTTGAAATTTACTGATATTTAGTGAACATTAGGGTATTAATTAAAATCTTTATTTTAATCACATCTGAGTTTATTGCTAAGCTAACAAATCATTAAGCTTCATGACTCCTGCCTTACAGTGGAAATTTTCAGGGTACAGGGATGAATACTAGAAAGGTATTCATGCAGTATTTTTAAATAAAATTCAGCAGAGAAGAAAGCTCCATTAAACTGAGTCCAGTATTCTGCATGCTGCTTTTTCTCTTGGAGAATTTGTTAACACTATTTTTATAAACCATGGAGAAGACAGCTTCTAATATGCAGAGTACCTCTCAGGAGGAACCATAGTCATATGGAAATAAAAAGTGGCACTTCAGACTTCCTAGGGAGCTGGAACATAAAGATCTAAGATCTTGTATGGAAGGAAAAAGCAGAGAAGGCCCACAGGTGTTTGCCTTTTCCTTGGAGACCTTTGCTGCTTCTTAAGCTTTGCAGATCATGAGGCAAAGAAGTCAAATAAACAGCCAACAAAAACAAGTAAAGCAGAATTTTCAGTAGTCATTTGTTGCTAGGACACAAATATTGGAGTTCAGAATTCTGGAAGGAGATGGTCCTGAATAAAAACAAACAGATAAATAAATAAATATGAAAAAGAATGAGTATGGACCCTTTTGAGCAATACAGAGTGCAAAATGAACTAGATATGGGCTAAAATATTAAGTCTACAGTCAAGAGAAGGCTGCTATTACCTGCTTCTCTGTTACTTGCCAGAAGACACATTTGAGGGAATACTTCAAGTTTTACTTTTCTTTATCTCATGACTATATCTTGCATTCCCTCCTTTTCATGTATAAAGATTAATGAATCATACAAGAAAAAGACACAGATATAAAACGCAATAAAATCTGACCCAAAGCTGGGTGCAGTGGCTCATGCCTGTAATCCCAGCACTTTGGGAGACTGAGAAAGGAGAGTCACTTGTTCAAAGCCAGCCTCAGCAATGGTGGCAATGGTGAGGTGATAAGCAACTCAGTGAGACCCTGTCTCTACATAAAACACAAAATAGGGCTGGGGATGTGGTTCAGTGGTCGAGTACCCCTGAGTTCAGTTCCCAGTACAAAAAAAAAAAAATTTGACCCAAAATTGTTCATAATATTGGAATTTCAAAAAGCAGACTTAAAACAACAGTGATTATTCAAAAGAGTGGTAAAGTACGAATTTTACCATATGAAAGAAGTAAATAGGAAAAAAAATCAAATGGGAATTCTAGAGCTGAGAACATATCATAAAATAAGATAGATATAACAAAAAATGGTTATATCAGATAATTTTATTATTCTATAAATTGCATCAACAGAAAATAACCAATGAAAAGTGTGAAAAGAAAAATGAATGAATATACACAGAAAAAAGTGTGATATTCAAATATACAACTAGAACATAATTTCATTTGTTTACACAGCAACATGGAACAAAACAAATTCCTTAGACATACTCCACCCAAGCAAAGATTTTCAGTGGTGTTGGACAATCCTAATTAATTTTTTCTTATTTCATAAAAGGCATGTGCTTTCGTTTCTCTGCTGAAATCTGGTAGCTGTTGAGTTCATAGAATGATCCATTTTGGAATTCTCACCTCTCTGATTCCAGCATTCTGCATTCCAACATTCGAACAAGGTGTATAGTAGAGTGGTTAGGGTAAGATTTAATTAACAAGACTTCCTGTTTTCATAGCTTACTGAGAAGTTATCATTTCCATAACTCATAAAATTTACGTAATGGCCTCTGTGAACCTGTTTTCTCATCTCTACAAAGGGAAAATAAAAATAATACATGAAAAAAATGGTAAAAAGAGAGAGATAATGATATAACCCACATCATAGAGGCTTAGAGTGGGGAGAAAATAAGTTACTACCTTAAATGTAGTTAGAACAATGACTCACACATGCTAAGCCCTGAATATAGCTAAATTAGTATTTTTTATTTCTCCAATAAGCACAAATTTGAAATATAAATATTTTAGTAATGTCAAAGTTATAGAGAGCACTAATGACTTTGAAACTGTTTTCTAAACACTTCTTTACAAAGGGCACCATCCAAAAATCTCTATTCATAACCCATGGTAGTGAGAATTATGGTGAATAAAAGAATTGGAAACTATAAGGAACAGTGCTCATTGTGTGTATATACCCTGAAGAGAATGTAATGATTTTCACCTTCTTCATTAGTTAGTTTGGCTCTGATTAAACATAAAAAAGAGCATAGCAAGATTTGGAAAGATAAATGTATTGGTAACAAGATTGAATGGGTACAAAATTGTGGATTGATTCATTTAAATTTGCTAATATTGCGGAAAGGCATGTCACGTTACATGCAGCTTTGGAAATTGTACAGTACCATAATTTCCCAGTAAGACAGATTGTTATGTATAAATGCAATGAAGGTATGTTAGAGGTAATGGACATATATAGAGAGATTAGTAAATGTTTGAAAAACATAAAGAATGGGGAAAAAAACAATGCAAATCCCTTTTCTACCCTTTAGCATCACCATATTACAATGCATCTGCCTTAAGACTGAATCAAATTCTGGATCAGAGCTGACTTTTCTCATCTTATAAAAGCCAATTTAGCGTACATCTTTATACATTTTGGGTAGTTCCACAGAAACACCAGTATTATGAACTTGGTATTGGAGGAGTGCTTATATAAAGCAGAAGTAATAAAACTCAAGAAGTTCTGCATAAGAAATCCATAAAACACTAACCTGTGCACTGCAGGATGTAATTCTTCAATGATTTGGGGGAATATGAATGCATACTCTCTGTTCTCATTAGTAATGACACAGAGTAAAACAAACAAAAACAGAGATGTACACCTTAACATTGCTCTCACAGGGTACATGAGGAATTGTTTTTGAATTGTTTTGCAAGTAAGATACCCATAAAAGCATTATCAAAGCAAAAACTATTTTCATTCTAAATTCAATATTCATTATCATTAAGAATCTTCTTACAAATATACTATAAAAGCAGACAGAAATGTCCCTGATCTGGTTTTGACCATTTTGTTTTTGTCATTTTTAAAATATCTCTTTTCTAACCCATCCTACACTTTTTTCAGTTCATGGCATTCATCTCTATGTACAAAACTCACCAAACACAGTTTGCCATTGAAACATTTAAAAAATAAATATTTGTGCACAGAATCTTCTTTAGCTTCTCAGAGTTTTCCATTTTTCTTTGTGCCCTCATCATTGTTTTAATAGTCAAAACAGAGGGCACAGATCTACTCTTAAAGCATACCTATTTAAGCTATACAATGAGTCTGCATGTACTCTAAGAGGTATAAAAGTTACTGTCAGGCAAACTCATTGAAGATTCAAGTGTGAAGCATTGGCCTGTTGGTCTGGAAAAACTAAGATTTGTATGGGGTTCAGGAAAGTAGATCAATAAAGGGGCAGTGTTTTAATCTCAAGAAATAACCTGAGACCTGAGAAGGCAGAGACAGAGGAAGATATTTGTTCCAATAGCCAGAATCTTATAGAAGACTCACTGTCTGCTTATTTATGATCCTATTCCACCCAAATATTCCATGACAATCTTTGCATTAATATGACCTACCAATATGTGGCTATATAGAGCAAATGGTGCCCAAGTGACTTGAAAGTATTAATATCTTTCCAAAAGAATAAGTGCATGTCATCAGAGGTACATTGAACTTTTACTCAGGGAGTTCATTCCTGGAAGACTCTGATTGCTCAAAAGAATTATGGGGCCAAGTCCTGATGGTGTTGGAAAACAGCCTAGTCTGAAATCGATCATTTAAGAAAACCAATAATACTATTTAAGATATTAGGGCAAGGGCTTATATTAATATTACTGTATTCTAGTTATAAATATTATCCATGAAAAGATCACTTGAAGCAATATATAGAGAAGCAGTTGATGGTAAAGCTCTAGTGATATTAGAACAATGCTAACTGATATTTAAGGGAAAACTTTGTTCCTGTGTTCCAAAGATGATTATATAGATCTTGCAAAATTACACAGTATAAAAATAATACCATAACATTTATTAAGCATACCACGTTAATGTCCTATAAAAACAAAGCAAGCAGCCGAGTATGGTGGCACATGCCTGTAATCCCAGCACTTTGGGAGGCTGACAGGAGAATTGCAATTTCAAAGCCAGCCTCAGCAACACTGAAGTGCTAAGCAACTCAGTGAGACCTGTCTCTAAATAAAACACAAAATTAGGACTGGGGATGTGGCTCAGTGGTAGAGTACCTCTGAGTTCAATTAGTGGTACCAAAAAAAAAAAAAAAAAAAAAAAGCAAGCAATTTAAGAATAACAGTTTAGTTAAATATAAACTAGAATAAAAATATTACTAATAATTTATTTTAAAAAGATAAAATACAACTATACAGTTTAGATTTGAGGTAGATTAACATCTTTTAGTGTGTAATACACTTTCAATTTTCCTGCAAAAATACTGCTATTCTGGGAGAGAATATAATATCCCCTCAATCTCATTTATAATAAAGGGAGCAATTGATACCATAAGAATTAGAAATCAGATCAAGTACAAATAAATATCTTAAAACAATTTTCCAAGTGAAACCATGTGAGAGTTTTATTCTTGGATTTAGTTTTTTAATGAGCTATAAGCAGGCTAGGCACAGTGGTGCCCACCTATAATCCTAGCATTTTGAGAGGCTGAGGCAAGAAGATCATAAGATCTATGCCACCCTGAGTAATTTATTAATTTGTTGAGACTCTATCTCAAAATAAAAATATAAAAAAGGGCTGAAGGTGTTGTACAGTGTAGTGTGTGCCTGGGTTTAATCCTTAGTAATGCAAAAAGAAAAAAAATAAAAAGCTGTAAGCAGGAGATGTATTGCTATAAATTTGCTTTTAGCACCTCTCTTCATAGGAATATCATTTTTCCCCAACTGTATTCACACTACACTAAGGAACAAATTTACAGGTGAATTTGCTAATTTATGGTATATGATGTTTTTATTTTATTTATTTTATAAGATCCATATAGTTTACAAATAACAGAGTATTTCATCAACTGGCCTAAGTATCTCAGATGAACTTTTCTATTTATTTCAAGATATCTAAGTTACAATACATTAGTGTATATTGCACATAATACCATTAAATATACCTATAATCAATGGGAAAATTGTACTGATAGAATAAAACCATAAGTTGGGCAAGCACAGGCAAAAAGCAAAATCATTTACACTTAGAAAACTTATCCCAGGTCTTTCTTGGCTCAAAACCTTTTGACAATTTAACCAAATCTAGCTACTAGATTAAAATTAAAAATAAAACCTCCATGGATTGATGGCAGGTAGAGGAATTTGCACTCTTTCTATGGCAATGTAACTTTCTCTTTAAAACTGAGGTTTTAGCCAGGAGCGGTGGCTTAAGCCTGTAATCCCAGCATTTAGGGAGGCTGAGACAGGAGAATTGTAAGTTCAAAGCCAGCCTCAGCAATGGCGAGGCACTAAGCAACTCAGTGAGACCCCGTCTCTACATAAAACACAAAATAGGGCTGGGGATGTGGCTCAGTGGTCAAGTACCCCTGAGTTCAATCCCCAGTACCAAAAAAAAAAAAAAAAAATACTGAGGTTTTAAAATTCGACAGAAAGTGTAAAGTCAGTATATAAATTCTGAAATCGACCTTCACTTCTTAGATGTCCATCAGACGAATGGGTTGGTACTGATATTAATTAATGCTCAGAGAAAGGAAGTCTACTGCAGCAGTCAGTGTAAGACATGAAGTCTTAGGAGAAATAAGTCTTGAGAGAAGACCATCTCACAGGCCTCCTGGAGGATTCTTGAAACCTTCATATGTTAATGCATCCTATAGTCATTCTCCCAGTTGGCATAGGATTTCAACTCTTGCACTCTCACTAGATGACAACTAATGGCTTAAATGGCACTGAAGAAACCCTTGAACGTGCATTTCCTTACACATGTGGTAAATCAGCAAACATAATTCCTAAGAAAGGCATGATTGAGGATTCCTAATAAAATTTCATTCAGTTGTATATTTAACCTGTGCAGAATATGTATGAATCCTGAAGAAGACCTGTGGAATATCTATTATACACTTAACCGCATGATGAACTCCACTGTAGCTGCTCTCACAGTGTAGTCTAATTACTTGAAACAATCAACAGAGTTTTGTTAATTGCATGTAACTCAATTTAGAAAATGTTCTTTGGTTTGTACCATTTGTCAGTGAACATAAAGAATAATATATTTTCAACTGGCAAGTATAGTACATTTTTATCTAATGTCTGTATACTAGATAATGACTATCTGACCTCTAACAGATACCTAAATATTTTCATGTCCTAAAGGACAAAAATCCTTACAGACTATGTTTATGATATAATTCTGTTAAGAAAAGGTAAGGAAAAGGTAGGCATACTCTAGACTTCTAAGAAAGACATATATTTAACAGAAAATAAAAGATAGATTTGAGAAACTTCCATGTGCTACCATATAATGTTTCTTACTTTTTTTTAATTTGCAGACTCTCAAGGTATACTGTCCAAATTAGAAAGAAAATTGCTTTTAAGAAAGAACTACATTAGTATACTGTCGATTTTAAAAGGCAAAACATATCACATTTATTATGTTGTTTACTACCCAGGTTTGTTAATCTGTTGCAAAGGCTCTCAGTTTAGCTGAGTTGAGAGAGAAGATTCAGTTGTCTGATATTAGAGTAGCAAATTAAAGCAACAAGCCAAAAATAAAAGATTTAATCTTTATATCAGTTCTACTAAATGGAAATAGTAAAAGTCTAAAACCCCAGAAAACATAAGATGATCCTTTCCCATCTTAGCCCCATCTAAAAGTGATCTAGGAGGTTCACACTGAATCATATTAGTACTGAAGGAGACTAGAATAAAAGGAGCTGGTAGTTTCATGAACCTGGAAGTGGAGGGAGGAAAGGGATAAAGGCTGAGAACTGAGAAGCGCTGGGTGCTGGATCAGAGCCTAAAAATATAACTCCAGTGTCTCCATGTGTTTGGGTTTGGATGTGAGGTGTCCCTGAAAAACTCACCTGTGAGAGAATGCAAGAAGGTTCAGAGGAGAAATTATTGGGCTGTAAGAGTCTTAACCCAATTAGTGATTTAATCTCCTAATAGGGATTAACCCAGTAGTAACTGAAATAACAGAGTGTAGCTGGAAGAGGTAGGAATTGGGGTGTGGCTTCGGGCAATATTTGTATCTGGTGAGTAGAGTCTGTCTGTTTCCTGGTCACTGTGATGTGAGCTGCTTCCCTCCCCCACCCTCTCCCACCCTGATGTTCAGCCTTGAGGAATGGAGCCAGCCTTCTGTGGATTAAGACCTCTGAAACCCTGAGCCCTCAAATAAACTCTTCCTCCTCTATAATTGTGCTAGTTGGATCCTTTAGTCACAGCAGCGAAAAAGCTGACAAAAACACCATGGTTGGCCCTTTCTTCCCTCCTGGAGAGGCCTCAGCAGAGAGGCAAACGAGAAGGCATCTGGGCTTGGAAGGTAGTTAACAGAAAAACCTGGCCACCCATGAATATTCAGTACTTGACTTAAAGTCCTTCAGATGTTCTGCATTGACTGTGTTAAGCTTGAGGACCGGTGGTTGGCTTTCTCCTTGGGTTGTCAGGCCTGCCTGGCAAAGCATTTGTAATTAACCATTAGGCCTGAAAACTCACATATAAGTTATTAATCAGGAAACAGACTCCTTAGTATTTAAAAAAAACAAACAATTATTGGAATTTTAAGACAAAATTAACTATTGTCATATACCTCATTAGCAAAAAAAAATTATCTGTTCTGTTGCTTTAGTTTCAATAATAAAATACAGAGAGTGTTCTTGTATTTTAGTTCTTTATATTTGCAAATGCTGTCATTTTCTTGTTCCTTGTACGGAATGAAGTAAGTCAGGTTGTATTATAAACAAGGACTTTTCATCTAAATGACCTAAATGTTAGCCATTTTGAGGAGAAGTTTCTGACCTTACTAGAAATAATTAAGAAGCTTACTTTTTATTTTATGAAAATGCTTTGCCACGATACTTTTCCTGTTATAAAATGCTTTATTGTAGCTACTAAAAAATGTCTTGAAGTTGTTAAGACAGGGAAAAAGAATTGTATAGAGCCTGAAAGTTGGAAGCAATATAATATCAAATATTAAATAGTTTCTTGTGTGAAGCAAGATACACAAAGCGAGAATACAATACTGTAATCTGCCAAAAAAAATCGAAGAAGAAAAGAAAACAAAAGCTTCCTTTAGATTACACAGCAATAAAATATAAACCCTGAAAACTTCATGGCATAATACTACCAAGTTCTATTTCTTGGTCATAGTAAGGACATGTCTGTATTGCCTATATAGTTTTGGGTTTCTTAATAGGGGAAAGAAAGCTGAGGAGTCACAGTTTTCAAGTTTTAAAGCTTTGGTCTGGGATAAAATTTATTTATTTATTTATAATTTTATTTTTTTTAAAGCTGTGGAATGCATTTAAATTCATAATACACATATGGAGCACAACTTTTCATTTCTTTAGTTGTACACAAGATAGAGTCACACCATTTGTTTCTCCATAGATGTATCTGGGGTAATGATGCCCATCTTATTCCACCATCTTTCTTATCCCCAGGCTCCCTCCATTCTCCTTCCTCCCCTTTGCCCTATCCAAAGTTTCTCCATTTCTCCCATGCTCCCCACCCTACCCCCATTATGGATCAGCATCCACTAATCAGAGAAAACAATTGGTATTTGTATTTTTGGGATTGGCTTATTTTTCTTAGCATGATATTCTCCAATTCCATCCATTTACCATAATTTTACTCTCTTTTAATGCAGAGTAGCATTTTATTGTGTATATATACCACAGTTTCTTTATACATTCCTCCATTGAAGGGCATTGACTTTGCTTTCATAGTTTAGCAATTGTGGATTGTGCTGCTATAAACATTAAAGTGGCTGTGTGACTGTAGTATGCTGTTTTAAAATCTTTATGGTATAGATCAAAGAGTGGAAGAGCTGGGTCAAATGGTGGTTCCATTCTAAGTTTTCTAAGGAATCTCAATACTGCTTTCCAGATTATTTGCATCAATTTGCAGTCCCACCAGCAATCTATGAGTGTGCCTCTTTCCCTATATCCTCACCAACACTTATTGTTGCTTGTATTCTTTTTTTTTTGGTATTGGAGATTGAACTCAGAGACACTCGACCACTGAACCACATCCTCAGCCCTATTTTGTGTTTTATGTAGAGACAAGGTCTCACTGAGTTGCTTAGAACCTCCCTGTTGCTGAGGCTGGCTTTGAACTCGTGACTCTCCTGTCTCAGCCTCCCTAAGTGCTGGGATTACAGACTTGTGCCACCACGCCCAGCTGTTGCTTGTATTCTTGGTAACTGCTTTTCTGACCAGCATGAGATGAAATCTTAGAGTAGTTTTTATTTGCATTTCTCTAATTACTGGCGATGTTGAACATTTTTTTATGTGTTTGTTGATCAATTGTGTTTCCTCTGAGAAGTGTCTGTTCAGCTCTTTAGCCCATTTATTGATTGGGTCGATTTGTTTTTGGTGTTGAGCTTTTTGAGTTCTCTGTATATCCTGGATATTAGTGCTCTATCTGACATGCATGTGGCAAAAAAACCTATCTATGCTAAATCCAAGGCCAACACCATATTAATGGAGAGAAATTGGAAGCATTCCCTCTAAAAACAGAAAGAAGACAGGGGTGCTGTGTTTCACCACTTCAATTCAACATAATCCTTGAAACTCTAGCCAGAGCAATTAAACAAAAGAAATTAAAGGGATACAAATAGTAAAAGAGGAACTCAAACTATCATTATTGGCTGACAACCATATACTTAGAGGGTAACATACTTAGAGGATCCAAAAAATTCCACCAGAAAACTTGTACAGTTAATAAATAAATTCAGCAAAGTAGCAGGATAAAATATCAATACCCATAAATCAAATGCATTTCTATACATCAGTGATAAATTCTCTGAAAGAGAAATTAGGAAAACTACCTCATTCACAATAGCCTCAAAAATAAAATAAAATAAAATAAAACTCTTGGGAATCAATCTAACAAGTGAGGTGAAAGACCTTTACAATGAAAACTACAGAACACTAAAGAAAGACATTAAAAAAAGAGATGGAAAGATCTCCCATGCTCTTGGAAGGCAGAATCAATATTGTCAAAATGACCTTATTACCCAAAGTGCTATACAGATTCAATGTGATTCCAATTAAAATCCCAATGTCATTCTTTATAGAAATAGAAAAGGCAATCATGAAATTCATTTGGAAAAATAAGAGACTCTGAATAGTCAAAGCAATCCTTAGCAAGAAAAGTACAGTAGGAGGCATCACTATACCCCAGACCTTAAACTATACAACAAAGCTATAGTAACAAAAACAACGTGGTACTGGCACCAAAAGAGTCATGTGGATCAATGGTATAGAAGACACAGACAGTCCCACATAAATAAAGTTATCTCATACTAGACAAAGGTGCCAAAAACATACATTGGATAAAATATAGCCTCTTCAACAAATGTTGCTGGGAAAAATGGAAATCCA
This sequence comes from Geosciurus inauris, assembly GCA_004024805.1. Classification (NCBI taxonomy): domain Eukaryota; kingdom Metazoa; phylum Chordata; class Mammalia; order Rodentia; family Sciuridae; genus Geosciurus; species Geosciurus inauris. The sequence continues at coordinate 215,980 of PVHX01000918.1, read as the reverse complement.
TATGCATGAAAATGAACATAACCCCTATCTCTCACCATGCACAAATCTCAATTGAAAGTGGATCAAGGACCTAGGAATTAGACCAGAGACTCTATGCCTAATAGAAGAAAAATTAGGACCAAATCTTCATCATGTCTGATTAGGCCCTGACTTCCTTAACAAGACTCCTAAAGTGCAAGAAATAGAATGAAAAATCAATAAATGGGATGGATTCAAACTAAAAAGCTTTTTCTCAGCAAAAGAAACTATCATTGAGGTGAAGAGAGAGCCTACATTTCAGGACAACACTTATTATCAGTATCCACTGGCCAGAACTGATGACAATTCTAAATTTAAAGGGATTAAGGAATTTTTGGAAAGAGAGAGCATCTGAATATTCACTAGAATAAAAGTCTCTGACTTATCCTTATATTGCTCCAAAATTTCTATAATATTAAGACTAGACTAAGACTATAAAAGAAGTGAATATTGAAACTGCACAAAGCAAATACATTATTTATAAATTATAAATTGGGAAACTGAGATCAAAAATGGAAACTCTTTGGTAATAGTAATTTTAAGAAACTATGCAATTTATTTACCTGCAATTTGAATTCTCAGAAAATATACATAAGATTTTCATTTGCCTCGCCACTGTAATGAAATCCTCCTGTATCTATAGGCCACAATGTAGGAACAGGGTTGAATACAAAGTTTATAATAAAGACTAGAATCCACCAAAGTTATATGGATAGTTCAGAGTATCCATGGGTTAAGTCAGACATTCGAGAAATTATGAAAGGCTATGGACCATGTATTTAGTAAGAGTTGCAAAATTAAAATGGATGTTTGAATTAACTACTTTGTCACTTAAAAGGAGCATGACCAAGGACTAGAATGTTAGCTTCTCTGAGATGCATTTTGGCCACGCCACCTCTTATATAACTGTATGTTATGTCACAATGCATCTAGTATAGTAGCTATATTTGCATAATGAATAATGTAATCCTTGTAACTTAACTTTAGCACAACATTTAATGCTAGCAGTTTTTATTAATGTGCCACTTATTAGAGGATTAAAATTATTTAAAATTCTTTCATATTTTAAGTCAAATTAAAATGAAAATAGCAAACAGACCAAAGTTTCATTACCAACTGAGAGATGGATGTGCAGTTGTTTTATATCTAGGATGGAAATCTGGGTGTTAAAAGTTGTAGTTAAATTTATGTTGTTCTATTATTTTACAAATAAGTTTTCTTTACGAACTACCGGTGCACGTTATCAGATGGAAGATGGTTTTGGGAATCTTGAGTTTGGTCTTAGGATAGATGTAATTCTGATGAAGATCTTAACATTTTCTTCATCAAAATTGTAGCAAAAACATGATTAAATATTTAATTGACAAGGACTTTTTCTGACACAGATAGCATAAAAAATTAGTATTTATTGGTAGAAATTTACAATATATATGAATAAATATTCACAGACATATAATGAGGGATTGTCACAATAAATAACTATGTAAAAATAATTTCTCATTACTAATTTTGTACATAAATGTAACTATATGATCTATCACTTAAAAGGAGAATTATTTAGCACTGCATATTTGAGAATTTTTGGTCTACCCTATTTTGCCATCTGCCAAGACCAATTCACTTTTACATTTTAGCATTAAGGTGAGTTAAAATCCCAGTTGATAAAATTAATATTAATGTAGTTAAAATCTTATTATCTTTTTAAATGATAAATTGTAGTTATTGGGAGTAGAAATATAATTTACTGATTAAAACATTAAAATAAACAGTTTATTTTTTTAAAGCAGTGATCCTAACCTTAAAAATATTCCTATTGCCCACAGGAATAAGGTCAAACATTAATGTCATAACTAAAATAAAATAGAAATATCTAATATACTAGCATTTATAGAGTATTCTATCATAATTTAATGCATCCAGCGTCTGTGAAATTTTTTATGTACAGTTAAAATGTAATAGCCTTGATAAATTATCCTCTAGGTAGCCATATATTTATTGATTTTGTTAAAGGTGTATTGAAATATTACTTTTCTGGGTCAAACAGTCAAGTTAATTTACATACTTAAGACTCATTTGTCCCAAAGTAAGAAACATTATGTGAGAATAATTTCATTATAGAATGGAAGTTTAAAAAGTCCAGAATACATAGCTGTGCTATTAGTAAGTTATTTAGGAAAAAACATCAAGTAGTAGTTATTCCAATGAAAATTCAGTGAATTTTTCCCCAGGCATTACATTTTAAATATATTCCATATTTTCTTATTTTTATTTATACTGAATCCATGGCCTTTACAAAAACAGAAAAAAATATGCCTTTGGAATAGCTTAATGGAAAATTAGAATAAATAATGGTAAAATGATTCTGTTTTCTAGATATTAAGTCCAAATTCTAATACTATATAACTCTGCAAGCTATTCAAATGTAATTTCTAGCATATAAACTAGGACTAACCTGATTGTCATTATCATATATCTTAAATAACACATGGATTTTTAATATGCCATAAATTAATAATAGATTATTTTCTCTTCCCACGTGGATACTTGAAACAGCCCTCATTCCTATCAGATAGCTAGAGGACAGGAGAGTGAATCAAATAGATACCCTGATAATAAGGAACCACTGTGAGGGTTTTAATGCCAAATATTTTCATGTTTTAGAAATAAAAACAGAAAGTACTATACTAGACTAATTTCAAACAAGATATTCTAACAACAGAAAAAATATTAGCCAAAATGAGATGATAGTGGGGTCCAGAAAAAAGAAACTCCAAGGGAAGTAAATACTTAATGGGGAATTTTGTGTAACAATTCTGCAAATACATTACAGATTTTTATAGATTTCAAAATATTGGCCAAATGGAGTATTTATGGATAAAACAAGTACATTGAAAGTAATTTTAGCATTTATTTGTATATATTTTAAGATTTGCAATATGAAAACAAATATTCACAATATTTGTAACAATAAACTTTCAATTTACTTAGAAATCACAAATGGTAATACATGTCTTTCACAGATGTATTCATTTAAATGACACACAATATCAAACCTGATGTTTTGAAATTTAAATATTATTCAATTTTAATATTTAATATATAAAATATGTACTTTTTAACTTACCACACTAAAAGTGACACTTTGTCATATTAAATCAGCTATATCTTAATAATAAAATAATACATTTAAGATTAGTATAAATAAAAACCTCATGAAATGAGATAAAATCTATTTTATCTACAATCAAAAGTTTCTAAGCTAAAATATAAGGAAAAAATTCAGCTTTGTATTAAAAAAACACAAAATAGAACATGAAATTATTCTTTCTGTAAGAGTTAATAAGAAGTTAATAGGATTTGTCTATAGCTTTTCAAAATGCTATTGATTTTTAATTTATTTTAATATGTGAATTATATTCGAAAGCAATCTTCCAAAGTCAGACCTTAACTGTAACTTCAGAGAAAACACCTAAATACATAATTAAGAAGATGCCTAAAACAACAGGGAAATTAATTGTAGTTATTCAATTATTTTAAAAATAAGAACTTTCCCTTGTAATATTCATGGGTTGTTTAAAAAGCATGCTTGACAAATTAAATTGTATTTTCATTTTTTCTTTTCCTCATGCACTGGTAATTCTGCATATTCACAAAAAGCTCTATATTCATAAACAGATTATGGCCTCCCTAGACAATGGAAATAAGAAAATAGGGAAACATAAAACTATTATAATTCCTAACAGCAAATATTTGCTTAGATTGAAAGTAAAGCTCTAGAATGTGAATACATGAGTATACGTTAGATATTTTTTAAAAGCTTAGCAAATGAGACAGCATGCCCACTGTTTTTAGCAGGCCAGCACTCAAACCAGGTTTGTAATGTGAATCCCCCCAAAATAATGTTCAAATATGCTTACCAACACTAAAGTTCAAAAAAAAAATAAATTGAAAATGAAGTTTTCTGTCTGGATACCTATGTCACTTTTTGCTGTATAAGCCCTTCTCATACAAAAGGGAGAGAAGGCATATTCTATTCCCAGAGTGATGATGTTTCAGAGTGGGGCCTTTGGGAGATGAAGCCTCCCATTTTGATTAGTGCTGTTATAAAAGAGGACAAAGGGAGGTTCCTCATTGCTTCTTCATCAGAGAACACAGTGACAAGATGGCCATCTATGAACTGGAAACCAGCTGTCACTGATGCCTCCGGTTCCAGTAAGGAGTTCTGCTCCTCCACATGTTGAAGTATGAACAATAGAGAAGCACACTAAGGCAAGCATTTAAGCAGAATTTCTTTTTAAAAAGTGGGTAGACTTCTCCCAGGAGGGAGAAGGGGGCCATAGCTGGTATCCTGGTAACCCAAGACGTACATGTTTGGCCTTCTTATAATCTTAGGCTTCCTTTGTTCTCCTGCTCTCTTCCCCTTATCTCTGTCCTTCCTGCTTATGTGACTAGGCCCAGGATGTTTGGTGGAATGGCCAGAATGCAAACAGATAGGGGGAAGGGCCCAGGTGTAATTAACAACTCCTTGGAACAGGTTACCTCAACAAGAGGTTGGAGCAGGGATGATAAGGGTGGAGGAAGGGCTCTGGAAGCATTAGCATTTCAATACTTCTTCAAATTGGCCTCCCAGATCCAACCTGACTCAATTTACCTCTCTATGTTGACTGCCTGTCTAATTCTGGCTTCATCATCATATACTGAATTTATCAATGCCTTTTTTTCTCCAGCCTCCAGAATTCTGAGAAATAAATTTCTTTCACTTATTAGCTACCTATTTTATTATACTTGTGCTAGAGCAGCTAAAATGGACAAAGACAGTCTTCCCAACATAAACACAAACTTTAAAAACTATACATACTGTCATTTTCATATTCTCTATAAAAGGAACAGATATTCATCATATCCAAAAATGGTAGTAGTTTTGTGTAGTACATAAGTCATAGCTAAGTTATTTTCTCATTGTAACACAACAAATTGTGAGAAAATTGGCAATACCACTCAAAACTAACCCTCTTCCTCTGAAAGTAGTAAGGTAAAATTGCAATGCAAGTTTTGCCCCAAAGCATGTGTAGTTTGTCTTAGGTTAATAAAGCTATTGGTTTTATTTCCAAAATTAACAAACATATATTGCTGGGAATATCCACACATAGGGTGGATATTCCATTGTGAAAGGAAAACTAGGGGAAAAGGAACAGTGTCAGGTCCTGAGCAAGTCCAAAGCTTAACAAGGCAAACTCCCTAAGACTTCAAGATTTTAGAATAAATCTCTCTGGCTGCATGTTCTTGTCTCTGAGCCCACTGCAGGAAGCTCCAGCCTTGAACCTGCTAACAATGATCCTGCCCTCACATTTATTCAAGCTCTGAGGGTCCAGGTGGGCCCATGCCCGTGGGTTTGGGTAGATGTTCTCTGGTCTTTTGAAAACAAGGCATTGCCATCCCTTCCTTTCTTGAAATGGAAGAGGCAGCTCTGATTATCTCTATTTCTCCTGGAAGTCATTCCATTCTTATCTTGAAGAATAGAACACATTTGCTCTATGGACCCATCCTGTAATATCCAAGTCTGACAACTTTCCTTTATGCCTTTTTGTCTCCTTTTTCTTTAGTTCAAACTGATTCCATCTCTGTTTCTTACATACTTGTATTCTAAACAGTTGCTTTTCACATTCACAGTGTTCTCTCATGTTTTTCAGGATTTCTTTCTTTTATCTTTTTGAAACATATGTAGGCTGAGAATTTTCCAAACCTTTAACTTGTAGTTATTTTTTATTTTGCTTAATAATTCAATCTTCAAGGCATTTCTCTTTTTTTCCATTTTATTATAAAGATAAATGGAACTATTCTTCAGTACTATACTAGTAAATCTCCTCAGCTAAGTATGCAGTTCATTTCTTACACGTTCCAGCTTCCATAAACATAAAACTTGAACATAGAGCTAAGGTTGCAGCTTCTTAGTAGAGAGTTTGCTTAGTATATTTAAGGCCCTAGGTGGAGTTGCCAGCCCTGAAAGCCAACCAACCAACCAACCAAACACAAATTAGTTGAATTTTTTTCTCCATTTTTTTAAAGGCCTTCCTTCCAAATACCATCACTGAAAATAGATTTAAATACATGAATTTTGGAAGAACAAATATCCAGTCCTTAATGATCCCATAAGTCTAAATTCATGACAAATAAAATCTTAACTTTTTAAATTAAGCATTCTTTGTAATTTAAATTTTCCTCAAGTGAATTACTTCACTTTATAACATGATCTGTATGTTGATATCACTATAGACATAAATACGCAATCTATAAAGAGAAATTTCACTTACTCCACAAAAGAAGATTTCTGATTTTGCACAAGATATGCATATAGTCAATAAATTATTTGATCAATATAGCTACATTTTCTGGTTCAGGGATATAAGGTTATAAAGACACCAATAAATATGTGCTGTTTAGTTATTTCCTAGTCTGATTTGTTAAATATTGTTTTCACTGATTTCATTATGATCACCTTTTTGCCTTTCTTTAAATATCACTTATCTTAGGATTGGATAAATCATGCTCTGAATTAGAGTGTTTACACACTACAGATTATCCAGATAATTCTGATTTATGCCTGTTGTTTCAGCATACTTAATAGCAATCTCCCTGCATTTCACTTTCCAAAGTTTATTGATTTATGTATTGGTTACCTATTCACCTAATTTGCTCTAGAATCCATTTACTCCACCACAAATGTCCCAAATTTCACAAATCAAACCAAACAGACTAGGATCAATTGTTTTGACAGCACAATTTTTTATCACTGTGAGTTTCTGTATAAGATCCAATGAATGAACCCTCACTTCTCTTTGTACACATAAACCTCACATGCCTACAGGGAAACTATGTTCTCTACAAGGATCACATAGTTCTCTATTAATTTTCTGTAGCAACAGATCTTCTTGTTTGTTTATTTTTCCTTGAGCTCTGGGATGATTCTCCAACCTTTAGTGGACATAGTTATATAAATCATTACTTTTGTTGGTTTTCCTGGGAAGCAATCTGTAGCAATCAGCCATACCTCTCCATGAAAATTTAACTCTTTTGTCATTTGGAAATGCTCACAACCCTCTGATAGACATTGTGTTCCTGATTTATTGGTAGGTCATATTGTAGAAATAAAATGCACCTTTACTACTCATCTAAAATATTTTATATAGATCTTTTAATGTCTTTATGGAGTACTAACAACTCTCACAGCACTCAAGGGTAAATGAGAAAAACGTTGATTTTTTACATTTCAAAGTTTCCTATTTGACTCTTTGGTGGTATGTAGGTCAGCTTTGTATTACCATAACTAATATCTGGAAAAAAAATTTGAAAGAGGAAAAATTATTTTGTGCAATAGTTTTAGAGGTTTTAGTCCATCGTTGATTGGCTTCAGTAATTTGGGCCTGAGATGAGGCAGAACATCATGGCAGGGAGATATAGTGAAAAAAAAGGTACTCACCTCATGATGGCAGGGGAATCAGAGGAAGGGACAGAAGAAGGGGACAGAATTAGGAAATGCCTTTCCAAGGAATGTCCTAGTTAGATACTTCCTCAAATTAGGCCCCGATACCTGAAGCTTCCACCACCTTCTACTAATATCCATCAAATTATTTATCCATCAGTAGATTTATCCACTGATGAGGCTAGAGCCCTCATGATTCACTCACTCTCCAAAAGACCTTCTCTGAAGATTATTGCATTGGGTAGCAAATCTTCACCACATGAGTACTGAGGGATCATTCCAGGAAAATAAATAAATAAATAACAGTATTCACATTACTAGGTATTCTAATATTACTAATATAACTTATATTACACATACTTTAGTGAAGTTCTTGTTAAGTGATATAAAAATGTTATTGTTTCTGTTTTGTTTTCACTTTTGGTAAACTGAAAATTTTTGGAAAATTGGTAGTCTCATAGACAAACTCAGATGTACCTGTATACTACAAACTCTATTTTATTTCATTCAGCCTCACCAAAGCAATTGTTATGTGTTATAACATATTTCCACAGACCTTGTAGGGAATTAGGATAATTAGCAGATAGAGTAGTGAAGTTTTTATCCCATTTTATTAATAATTGTATTCATGGTATCTTGCAGGAAGAATTCTGTTAATAGAGCTTAATTTTTAAACACAATGTTTATTTTAATGAAGAAGTAAAAGTACAAAAAGAAACATGAATTTAACAAAATCAATTATTTATATAAAATTGAATCAAATATCTAACAAAATTTATTTCAGTGAAAATAGAAAGAGAAGTTGGTTATAATGAATATTTAAAAGAGGAAAATATCATAAAAAGTTTAGGGCATTTTTGATGATTAAGTCTGAGTACAAGCATGGTGTAGATTCACTAGGAGATAAAATCTAATGAGTGCTTTATTCTCAAAAGAGTATTTAAACATTTTCATTTGAACTAACCACAGGTTAATCCTAAATTCTATTACTCTAGGATGTTCTTGATAAAGCAGAAGTCTTTATTTCATTGGAAAATCAAAAGTTAATGTCAAGAAAATTGATTATATGCTGGAAATCTCCCGGCTAGAATCCATACATGCTATAAGGAAAATATAAATGGGTAAACTGTGGAAATCAACTCTGACACTAACTGAAAAATTCAGAATAAGTTCTGTAATTTCGTTAAGAACAGTTGTTCAACACCGCAAAATTGATTCCAAAATCAATTCAAAACATATTTGTATCTTGTTCAGCCTTTACTTATTTTCTTGGAGAAACTTTGGTCATACAAATTCTAATATGCTGATTTGTCACAAAATAATAATAAAACAAAAAAATACATTTAATCATGAAAATTCAAGGCCTTAAAAACAAAAATAATTTAGATTTCAAATGAATAAAGGGGGTAAAATAAACTCAGAAAAATATCAAGAAGACAGAAATTCTTGTTTGCAATATAAATTGGTATTGCCTGTACTGACCCAAGCAGGATAAGACCATTGACATAAAAAAAGAAATGCTGAGCAGAAAGACTTCTTATGACTTCAACCACAAGCAAGCAATGTATCTGTCAAGACTGTTAAACTCCTTGTGATGAAAGTAGAAACATAAGAAACATTTCTAAATAAATTTCTTCTGTTTAATTTTTCCTAATGTGACAATTTCTGTTTTCTCTTTGACATTGTGAGTAAAACAACATACATAGTTAAAAGACAGATATAGTATTTTCTTCTATCTAATCCAAATGAGTTAATAATCATATATTAAAAGAAATATATGTCATATAATAGTTTAACATCATGCGAACAAATCATCTAATTACAATAAGGACATTTTGTTGAAATCCAATTAATTCTTGATTTAGCACATGGAAATACATATTGTAAAGCCAGAGGACCAAAAGGAGATGAATTCAGACCGCTGGGCAAGGCTTTATTGGAAATACACGATCTTGGGCTGAACTCTCCCATCCAGCAGAGTGTGTACGGGAGAATGGCGCCCGTGTTCGGGTGCACAGACAATTTTAAAAGGCCCAGTCAGGAAGGGGAGGGCTTGGGGGCAGGAAGAGAAGGCCAGAGTCCTTCCTGGATAGGTCAGGAAAAACCCGCTGATTGACAGGAGGCGCGTCTACTGGTGACATCAGCGTCTGGCTGGCAGCTCCATTCTGCAGCTGCCCTGAGTGGTCCCCCTAATTGGACATCCTGGACCCTGAACTGACCTAACATCCCAGCCTTTTTGATGATATAGGACAGCAGATTCAGTCTGTGGCAGCCACGCTAGCCCATCTGAGCGGTGCCCGGATGCAAGCGAGAGATCTAACATTCACCTAACCTGAATGTTAGATCTAAGAGGTTTAAGAACCATTATTAACAATTGGTCATTTATCTAGTAAATATTATGTACAAGTACACTAGTGATTTTTTTCCTTGACAAACTACTAAATATCTCTGTTCCTAAGCCAGTCCTCCCCTGTAAATGTGGGTAATTTTAGTACTGTGAGGACTGTATTATTTAATACAGATTAATTGCCCATAAAGGTGCTTAATACCTTAATACTCAATACTTTCCAATTATTTATATTTGCATGTTAATTTTTTTAAAAAAATATAATTCTAGACATCTTTTATTTCCTTAATTATTTTACAGAATGAGAAAACAAGGCTCCAAGGGCATGTCAGTAGTTCTTCAGCAGGGAATAAAGAAACATTTTAGCAAATTGAATTTTAATGATATAAAATTGTAGAAACAAATTTATAATATGGGTTATGAATGCAAATATTTTCACCGGTAACCTAACAGAATACTTTGGCTGATGGGCTAGTAAAATGTTTTAGGCTATCTCCCTCCATCTCACTGCCCCAGGGCTAGGAATCAGATGTAGGCCTCAGATGTGCCAAGCAAATGTCTATCACTAACTACAACCCCTTAAGATTTATTTTAAAGTTATAACCATTATATTAAAATTAGATAATATACTATGAAATGTATTATACTTAAAGAAATTAATCTTATTTTCTGAATGTTTAAAAGCTATATGAGAATCATTTTTGGTGAATTTAACAATTGGAATGATGATTAATTTATTGTTAACATTTTATTCTGTTCTTTTATAATGCTTTTATGATTGGGCCCTGTATGTGTTCCTATATGTATGTTTATATTTTTAATTATAAAAAATAATATAGGGGCTGGGATTGTAGCTCAGCCGTAGAGCACTTGCCTTGCATGCGTGGGGCCCTGGGTTCGATCCTCAGCACCACATACAAAGCAATAAAATAAAGACATTGTGTCCATCTACAACTTAAAAAATATTTAAAAAAAATAATATAAAGCTTCAGTCCTTTCCAAAATGAATGATGTATTCCTGCAAAGCATCATATAAGTCAAAGAGAATGAAAACTAGTGATGCATGTGACATTGGATACAAGCAAGATAAATGTGATTAGAAATCCTAAAATGATTACAAAAACATTTGACATTACAAATGTTTGATATTACCAACCTTCAATGATTTGAGTATGGTTAGTTCCCACCAAAATATATATTGAGACTTAATTTTTCAACATGGCAGTGTTGGGAGGTGGTCCCCAGTGAGAGCCGTTTGGGACATGGGAGTAGGAGCCATCATGAATAGCTTTATCCCTTCTAGTAGGAGTAAGTTCTTTCTCTCTGGAAACTGGATTAGCTGCCATAAGAGCGAGAGTTGATAAAGCAAGCCTATACCACATGTTTTCTCTTCCACACCTGCTGTCCTTTCTGTTTTTCTGCCATCCATGGAGTTGAACAAGACACTCACCAGAAGTCTAGCAAATGTGAGAATCAGTCCCATGGACCACCGTAACAGTAGAAAAAACTAAACCCACTCCTTTGCACATTACACATTCTCAGGTGTTCCACTATACCAACAGAAAACAAACTAAGAGAAGGCCCAAAGTGCAAATGATTCAAATAGAAGTGAAAGGGCTATGGATTCTAGGTACTTTAGAGAGGGAGATAGAACTAATGATTTTGAACATTTAAATACATTGTTGAAAGACAAATGGTAGAATTATTTGCTTTTATAAAATTCATTATAATTATATAAAAAAATTTTATTATGTGAATATAATGAGATAACAGCTAAAAAAGAGTCACAAAAGCAAAGAGTAATTATATAGTTACTAAGACTCACAATTGATTAATATGTGATGAATATAATGTAAATGTTATCTAGTATTTAACCTAATATTTTAATGTAACTATGAGGTACCTGAGGTGACGATGGATACTTTGAAGAAGAGATAAAGTAGGTGGCTTAAACTTTTTGTTAAAAGAATTAGAGATATGCATTTAAAACAATGAGGGTAAATTGACATAAAAAAACTAAATGTTCAAAATTCATACTTGGTTAATTTATTAATTAAAATATATGATTTACAGATAAAATATAAGATTAAAAGGTACAACATTTCTGTTAGGAGAAATAAGCTCAAGAAATGCATTGAGCAACATGGTAACTGTAGTTAACAACAAGGTATTATATTTTTGAGAATTGATGAGTATATGTAGGCTTTCTTACTACAAAAATGTGAGCACATGAAGCAATGCAAATCTTGATGAATCAATTTAGCCATTTGCAACATATACATATGTGTTAGTCAGCTCTTCATAGCTGGAAATGAAATACCTGAAAAGAATAATTTAAAAGAGAAAGATTTATTATGGTCCATGGCTTCAGAGTTTTCAGTCCACCTGGTTTCAGTCACCTTCTTGCATTGCCTTGTTCCTGACATGAGACAGAATATTATGGTAAAAGAGTGTGGTGGAAGAAATCTGCTCAGCTTATAGTAGTGGGGTTTGGAGCGGGGGGGGGGGGGGAATGTGTAATCAAGGGGCCAGAGACAAAGTCAATGATTCCAGAGAATGTCCTCAATGACTCACTTCCTCCAATCAGGTCTACCTTCCAACAGTCTATTTAAGTTATTTATCAATTTTATGTGATAGGTTACAGGTCAGAGCCTTCAGGATCCATCATTTCCTGAAAGTCTTACCTCTGGACATTGTTGCACTGCGGAATAGCCCTTTAAGTACATGAGCCTTTGGGAACATTTCAGATTCAAAACATAACAGCAAGTTTTAAAATATAATGTCATATATCATAGATACCTGAAATTTATATTTTTCAAAAACTTGTAAAATAACTTTTAAAAATATGTAAGCAAACAGCTTTATTTCCTAACATGTACTATTAGGTTTCAAATCAGATGTATGTTTCATAATGTATCTCCTCTATAGGCAAAATATTTTATCCACATCCTTTTCCAAAATATTATTTTCTAATTTATTTTGCAGATATTTTCATTACTAGCAGTTGCAATTTTTGTATAAATTGGTTGGCATAAAAACATCATAAATCTAGATGAACACAGATCAACTTTACATTTTATTTTATAATGATTTGAAAATATTTAAACACACTTATGTGTAAATACAAATATGTCAGATACTTATTCAGTTGTCAGACATTTCTAAGTGCACATGTAAATATTCAGGCTGTGATTTGGAACCACTGTCTTATGTCCGAACATTTGAGAGGAAATCCTGCAACCATCAGGCAACTCAATATCTTACTCTATTAGATTACTTTAGAATTTCAGTTGATATTTATCTGATGTGATTGTTAGCATATCAGGATTTCTCTTCTGCTATGCACAAATTCTGCAAATGTTTTGTGAATAAAATTTTAATCTTTAAAATATATATGGATGTGATAAATTTAAAACCCAGCTACCAAATGCCTTAATGAGTATTATTTAAGACAAATTACAAATTACTTTTCTAAAGAGTAAACATTAAATTGATAAGAAACGACTCACAACTAAATATTACTGATTTCATTATCATCACAAAACAAAGAAATCATAAACACCATTGATAAAATCTATGCCTCATCTCTTTTGTAGAAGCATAATGCTTCCAAAAGATCATGTGTAAGAGGATATCCATGAACCATTTCATCTGTTTGTGAAAATAAGAGGGAATAGTTTAACAATAAAATTTATGTATGTAAAAATACAAAACTCAAAGATATAAATTAAGCATCAGTTTCCTTGAAACAAAATAATGTAAAAGCATACAGTTTAGTATTAACTTTTCAGTGATCAAACTGATTAATAGAATACAAAAGAAAACTTTTATATTAGCCATATGCATTTTGGTTGATGAATCTAGAAGGAATGTAACAAAAAATGGGGGTTCATAATATCTAGACAGCATAGAACCAATAGTTTTCTGGTCTATGTATGTTTAAACCATTTTCCATTATGTTTCTCCTTTTGGAATGAAGTGTCTTATTAATGTTTGCGTAATTCAATACAATTTCAGGCCACTAAACGTTGGAACACAACAGGGATGCATAATTATATTTAGGTAATTCCCTTTGGGAAATTGCTGGCATATACAATAATTATATCATTTAAGCCTTCTTTAATTTTACTTATTGATGATTTCAATTATTTTATATTGTCAAAAAACCACTGAAAACTGTACTGGTAAGATTTTGATAAAGATGTTAAAGAAACAATTCAGTTTATATTATTCACTCAGTAAAGGCAGTATAATTTTGTAACATTAAGGATTGCCATTTAATCTTATATAATGATTATTGGTTGTTTTATTCTTAGAAGATAATTTGTGTTAGGTATCTCTCTTCAACCTAGTGCACAAAAATTAGTTCATTACTGAAAAATACTTTCATGACTTTTCTCTGTCAATCTTTCTTGCTCTCTCATTGGTTATGCTTTGTTTGCAGTAAAAGGAATTTCATATAAACATATTGCTATAATCTAATATGATTTTTCAAATTTTCTGTAATATCTGGTGTTTATAAAGCAATCATAGTGTTCTTTTCATAATTTCTTTTTGCTCCATCTTTATTTTGCCTAGATAGCACCCTCATGCTTAATTCCAAAGTGGTCACCTCTGTAACATTTTCTTTATAATCTGTGCAACATGACATGACAGAATTCAGTTCTTCAAGGACTCTATCTATTGCCTTAGAAGATTTTGATCAACTATTCTATATACCTTTTTTAAATGTGGCCTGATTACTTTAGAAAAATCCCACTATTATGCATTGCCTTATTTAGAATAGTATAAAATAGTGATTTACAATATATCTAAGTAATATTATTCACAATCCATATTAGTGTTAAGGTATTTAAAATTGAAATAGCCATCTAATTTAAATATTGCTTTTAGTCATGAGCTATATTTTATATTTTATTTGAACCATGTGGTGCCTCTCATAAGGCTAAGCATTTTGGCCAGTCTACCAATACCATGCAAATGATCTTTATTAAACTATTATTTGTTGCCTACCTGCTATGTAACAGAAGTTATGTTGGGTGGTACATGTGTTTGATTCTAATGCCCTGAAGCTCTATTAGGGATAGTATCTAGCAAGTTGAAAGTTGTTAATTTGATATCATATGAAAGAGTGTATTTAAAGGTGATATGCATAATGAAGTGGTATGCATAACATGTTAATGAAAAATGGATGTTAGGCTAATTACAATTTTATTTTTAATTTCTATTTTGATTGTCATTATCTTAGTCCATTCTGGCTGCCATAAAAAAATAGTATCAATTCAATCACTTATAAACAACAGAAATGTATTTCTTAGAGTGCTGCAGGCTGGAAAGTCTGAGATCAAGGCACTGGTGGATTCAGAGTCTGGGGACTCTCTTTCTGATCCATAGAGTGCTGTTTTCTCAGTGTCCTCACATGGTGAAAAGGGTAAATAAGCTCTCTTAAACCACTTCTTTTTTTTTTTCTTCCTGTATTAAACTTTTTAATAGGAAAAAGCAAATCGTAAATCACCTATTTACATTACTCAAACAAAACATGAATATTTTGACCTCTCTTGTGAGTAAACGCAAACAGAATAATATCATATGTGGAACTTGCATAAACTTAGACTTTTCTACACAGAAATTTTCAGAACCACCAATACAGCAAACCTAACTATTGACACCTTAAAAACCACTGATAAACTTCTATAAGAGAATTAATCCTGTTCATGGTGGCTCTGCTTTCATGACTTAATAACCTCATAATGTCCATACCGGCTAGTGCCTCATATTGGAGGTTAGGGTTGAATATTTGAATTCAGAGGTGGGTGGAGCATAGACATTCAGTCCACATCAATCATCAATAAAAAAAAATTGGACACAAGATTAATAAACACTAGACAGGAAATATTGAGTTTGGTAAACATATGATATTTTACCAAATAAAACTATATAAAAAACTTTTCCTTTTGAATAAAAGCTATATT
Source organism: Geosciurus inauris (assembly GCA_004024805.1). NCBI lineage: Eukaryota > Metazoa > Chordata > Mammalia > Rodentia > Sciuridae > Geosciurus > Geosciurus inauris. The sequence goes on along the minus strand of PVHX01000918.1, from coordinate 200,163 downwards.
CAACTGGCAGGTTTTCTTAATTCAAAAGCAAGATGAACTATAAAATGACCTCTTATGGGCACAGACAAGTAAGAAAATTATATGAAGAGAAAAAAGAAAAGTTCATAAAGTCAAAGAGAAGTAGCACGAAAGGTATCTAATTTTGATGATAATTGTCAGGTACAACAGAAATGTACCAAGATTGCACTGCATGAAAAAGTTTGCTTAAAAATCTGTTAAAATATAAACAGTCATAGTTGGAGTTAAAGAGATTTCTATTTGGAAACAATGTGAATAGCAAAATGGAACTATAGTCATGCATTGTATTTCAGGTTGCAAAAGACTGTTATAGTTAATTTTAGAAGACCCAATCTAGCTAGGCTACAGTACCCAAATATTTTGTGAAATACAAATTTAAATGTTGATATGAAAGTATGTTAGAATGAGATTAACATTAAAATCAAGAATTGCAATAAAGTAGACTACCTTCCATAATGTATTGAGACTTATCCATTCAGTAAAAGGATAATATGAAAATATGACACATGCAATTGTGCACGATACATAGTATTTGATAAAGTAATAAATGGCTCTGTCACTAGTCTGTGTATTTACGATGCTGTAGATTTATCATTTTGTTAGAGTATATTTTACTATTGGGAAAAAAGTTAACTGTAAAACAGCCTTAGATCCTTCAGGAGGGATTCCTGAAGAAGTCATTGTTATCATAGGAATAATAGCACCATTCATGTTATTAAGCCTGAAGACTCTCCAGTGGGACAAGATATGAAAGCAGAAGACAGGGACATTGATGGCTAGACTTTCAGTAGAACTAAGCTGATGCATATGTTTGCAACTTCATTAAAATATTTAAAGAATAATAAATAATTTACAAACAAAAATAGAAAAAATTTGAATAAGGAAGTAAAAAATAAACTAGTTTTGTAGATCTGTACAATGTATTTCTGTCTTAAGTTATATTACTAGAGTCAAAAAGTTTAATAAAACCAAATTTTATAAATCTAAAAGGTTATAGTAAGATAAGTTTCACTTACTATTCAAGAATATGTATTTTATAAACTGGAGTGCCTTGGCACACAGTGTTTACAATGTGTAGAGTACAGTAATGCCACAGGACTTCAACTTCACTCACCACTCATTCACTGCCTTATATGATGCAATTCATGTCATGGAAGTGCCATTCCTGTCAAGTGTAATGTACAGGTTTATGTTTTTTAAACTTTTTAATTGTACTTTTGCTATATCCTTTCTAGTTTGGGCTATTTAGATATACATATACTTGCCATTTCATTGATGTTGTTTAAACTATGTAGTGATAAAACATGCTGCTGATATTTACAATGTAGAACCAATAGGTCATAACATATAGCACAGGTGTGTAGTAAACTATACCATTTAGGTTTCTATAAGCATACTCTATGGTGTTCACACAATGACAAAAATCTCTAATGACATAATTCTCAGCATATATAACTGTTATTAAGTAGCATGTGGCTGTGTGTGTGTGGATAGAAGATAGATAGGATAGATAGGTAGATAGATAGATAGATAGATAGATAGATAGATAGATAGATAAATGTTACAGTTTGGATGTGAGGTGTTCGCAAAAGCTCATGATGACACAAAGCAAAAAGGCTTAGAGGAGAAATGATTGGCTTATGAGAGTTTTAACCCAATCAGTGAATTGATTCTCCTTTGGGATTAACTGAGTGGTAGCTGTAGGTGGGTAGGGTGTGGCTGGCGGAGGTGGGTCCCTGGGGCATTGACTTTGGGGTATATATTTTGTATCTGGTTAGTGGAGTGTCTCTCTCTGAGACCTGATCATCATGTGAGCTGCTTCCTTCCACCACACTCTTCCACCACTGATATTCTACCTCACCTTGAGTCCTGAGGAAAGGGGACAGATGCCTATGGACTAGGACCTCGAAAACTGTGAGCCCCAAGATAAAACTTTCATCCTCTACAATTGTTCTGGTTGGGTCTTTAAATTGCTGCAATAAAAAGGCTGACTAGTGCAATACAGAAAAGGAAATTTGTGTGGGCTGAATGATTGTATTTCCGCCAAATTCATATGTTGAAATTCTAATCCTAATGTGATAGTATTAGAAAGTAGAACATTTGGGAGATGGTTAGGTTGTAAGAGTTTAGCTCTCACAGGTGAGATTAGTGTTGTTATCAAAGAGAGCTCTTCAGGTTTTTATTTTTTGTTTCCCCCAAAAGTAAGACATCATAAGAAGAGAGCAATCTGCAAAATGGAAGAGAGTCCTCACCACAACCATCCCATGCTGGGACCTGATCTCACACAAATACATTCTAGAACTATGAGAAATGAGCTATTAAGTCTGTACTGTCATATTTTCCCTTGGTTTCATATTTGCAAAGTAAAATTGACTTTTTTAAGTAACCCATATATGTTTGATATACTGCCCATTTGAGTATTAGTCTGATGCTTACTATTTTCCTCCTACATATGTAGACGTCTTTCTCATATATTTCCATATTCATGTATGCATATAAACTTAAAAATATGAATGCAAACACACATGCACACACACACACACAAATTTCAAAAGAATTACCAGTGGGAGTTTGCTTTTATAATTTATTTTCAACTTAGCAAGAATATACAAGACTGGATATGGGGAGCAAGAGGAATAAAAAGAAAAGAGAAGCCAAAATCAATATGGAGGATTACAAGAATCCAGGAGGAGTTCAGAATTATACCCAAGCATGAACCACATTTCCCATCTCCCCAGTGGGTCTTATTTTCCAGATAACCTTCTCCATTAACAGACCTGGATTGTGTAGGTGATCCTGCAGAAGGAGTAGGAGGTCTTAAAGACACTAACGAAAATGATAGCATAAAAGAAGAAGCTCTACTTTATTAATTTAGATCCCTTATGAACCACTGGGGAATTTTCTAAAATGTTTTCCATGCTGAATCCACAGATAATGGCATATAAGAAACTTTTGTTACCATTCTACAAATCAGAAAATATGCACTTCCTCCTACTTGCAGAATGTATAACTGGCTGTAATGGATCATAACTCAAACTTAGAGAGAATGCTTCTATTTGTAATGAGCTGACCAGAAAATCACCACCATATCTCCAATGCTACTATAGAAAGAAGTATTTAGCAACTTTCCATGATTATGTTACATTTATAGTGGTCATATACTCAACAATTCAGCATTCATGAAAATAATGGTTGCAGAGTATTTATTATATAAAATTTTATGGTTAGTGTAAATATGATTAAATTTATTTCACTGGTACATGCATATACAACTTAGAACAAATAATGCTGGAACACTCAAAGTTAGTATGAAAGATTCAACATACAATCCATGCAGCTTTATGTAATAAATTTCAATTTTAATTTTCCTACAGATATTTTATTAAGATACATTAGATTGTTTATTTCTATTAATATTCATATTTAATGCTGATAATATTAACTACATAATTCTTGATGTAATTTTCATGCAGATGCTTAATATTTTATATATTTGCCATTTTTACTTTTGAGCATTTTTGGAGAAGTAGTTGATTTTATATGTTATACTCATAATCAAAAGGAAATAGAAGAAATGAATGTGTTTGAAACTTCATACAAAGATAGTAGAAACTAATTCACTAAATGCTTTCTCTACTAGCATATCAGGTGCATCTCAAATGTATTCCCATATAGAATTATTTCAAAAGATACACATTTTTGTGTTTGTATTGCTTTTACCATCAACCCACCAGCAAACTGGATAGAAGTTAGGCTACTGAGAAAAAAGAGAAGCATCATTATTGTGATAGACCAGTTAATAATTGCACTTGGAATCTTCAGTGTGGTTAAATTCTGGAAAATTTAAGAGATATTTATATGTGTTTGGTATTATGCAGAGAGTATTGAACCAAGTTTAATGATTCTTTTGTTGTTGTTGTTGTTCAACCAAGAGTAAGTAAGGAAAGAGATTAACAATTTATTCAGTGGTTTAATAGGAAAGACACTTGTTTTTAAAAATTTCTTTGTCCTTTCCTCCTCACTTTTTAATTATAAACTCTTGTTTGAGTTTTTTGGTACTGAGCATTAAAATCAGGAGTACTCAACCACTGAGCCACTTCCCCAGCCCTATTTTGTGTTTTATGTAGAGACAGGGTCTCACTGAGTTGCTTAGCGCCTCGCCGCCAATGCTGAGGCTGGCTTTGAACTTGTGATTCTCCTATCTCAGGATCCCAAAGTGCTGGGATTATAGACATGCACCACCATGCCTGGCTTCCTCCTTACTTTTTAAATGGCAAGTAAACATAGTCAAATGGTAGAAAAATAAAAATACAGAGAAAAAATAACTTGTACACATTATTTACCCAAAATTATGTTCATAGAACATCATATTAACATCCATAGTCTTTGGTTGAAATTAAGCCTATTTCACATTTTTATAATATGCTTAAATTTTGTTTTCATTTTATTAACAGATATCACACCACATAACAATACATTATATAGCAAAAACATTAATAACAACCATAACCTTCATTCTAGATGGTAAAAAATACACATGTATTACATGATTATTTACAATATCAGTCATTAATATATAAGAAATTAAAATGCCTTAAACTAAATACATTTTTATTAAGATTACACATTTAAGTGTTTATAAGCATGTGCTGTTTTCTAATACCAAAGAAAGCCAGAACAATTAGAAACTTAAACTCTTCCATGTTTTCTGTCCAATCTTTCCTACCTTCAAAATAATTTTTTAAATGCTTAATTTACTAATACCCTTTGTAAATTCTCTAATGTAGGGCTACTCAAGAGCAAGAAGTGGTGCATTGCAGCCTATCATGCATCTGGACCAGTAAAATATTCTGAGAATAAATAACTTTCACCATAAAGCAAATTAATTTCTCCTGAACAGCAGGTAATAAATTCAATCATTTCTGTTCCTTTGTACATAGCTGCTCTCTTGAAACATTTGCATTTACCTTGCAGGAGGAAATTGCTCATCTCCAGAACCTTTACTCATTTGGCTCACTATGCACTCACAGCCAAGATTCATTTTGGTTGAGAACTTCTCCACCCTAAAGAATGAATATTTATGGCAATATATTTTCAAACTTTCTGAACATTTTAAGTACTTTTGGCTCAAAACACCTTAGCAATTATCAAGTTGAGTCCATTATTGTACTACTATAAATATACAGATACTTTATTTTTAAGCAAAATGAACTACATATTACATTCAGCTGTCAGCTTTCCACTTTAGGAAACTCAATAGAGAAAATGGGAGATGCTATTAAGTTAAAAAGGAATAAAAACAAAAATTACTATAAAATATTCTCCTGCAATTCATTCAACAGAAAAGAATTTAAGAGAAAATGAACAATAAAAATCTGCAGTAACAACAGGCATAAATTGTTCTTTGTTTTACTTAACACAGCACTATAACACAGCAGTTCATAAAGAAGTACAGTTCTACTCTCAACACCACAGTTTGATGTCATTGATTAAATAATACTGTTAACATGTAAAACAGCAGTAACTAAAGCAACACTATAATAAAAAGATTACTATGAGCACATTAGGCAAGCAATACAATAAAAGTTCCAAAGACTCTCTAAATATTGTAATTCGGAGTAAAATATAAGTGATAGTCCATTGATTTCTGTATATTTTCCACTTTATGTCAGGAATAAAACAAAAATATCATATAACAAACTACCTGTGGTAGCAAGTATATTGAAAAGTATATTGTGAGAAAATTTCACTTTTTTACACAAGAGATTATATTTTTGAACTCATTGGTCTATGAACATAAATTGCTAGCAACATTATAGGGAAATAAATAAATGGAAGAAACTTCCTAAAAATTAAGGACTGCCTGCAAATCACAATTGAGTTTCGGATTACAACATTCATTATAAATAGAATTAAAACATTGAGAATTCTGTTGTATTCTCCTTAGAATGCTGTGGTATTTTTGCTTCTCAATTGAATGAACATTTATAAGAAGTTTAAACACAATGACTCCTGGGGGGGAAGAAAAAGTTCTTTTTCTCTGACCAGACGAAGTTCAAACATTCCTCAGTTTTAAAATAATCTCCAAGAGGAGTCTACCCTCCAACTCACATTTCACTATCTGCAATATTGCAAATGGAGTGACTGACGTTTTCATTCATGTTTGGAAGTAAATAATATGGGCATACTTCCATTCCTAGTTATAGTGCCAAAATTATTTCTATGCTATCTTAATACATAAACCTCAGAGAGATGTTCACCTTTCTTCTGCCTTTCACCTATCAAATTAAAGGTCATCTTTTTGCTTTGTTCCAAAGCATAATGTTCATTTTATGTCACTTCTGAAGCACAGCATGAAAGGGACCTAGCCAGGGTACAGAGAGTGTGTGTTAGGAGTTAGTTGGGAAGCAAGCAATCCATTGAACAGGAGTGTGGGAAACAAAATCAGGCACAGGTGAGGAGTTAAAGGTCTGAAAATGAAATTTTTCATGTAGATTTTAGGGACTCAATTCATCCAGGAACCTGATTTGCCTCTCAAAATTGTTCAAAAGAAAGTGGTCTGGGACATTTATCACCAGACACCCATCCCCTACCATTTTGTGGTGGGAGAGAGGGAATTTATTAAAAATCAGTATTACTTCTTCACTGCAATTTTCTGTGGTTTCAGTAAAGAGAATTGGCAAAAATCAGAAAAATTTATACTATGCACTCAAGTTGGCATGCTGGAAGCAGACAGTGGCTAAAATTAGGACGCTGCAAAATGAAAGGATCTGTACCATTTTCATAGAGGTCTTTAATGAAGAGACAGCACCAGCATCATGCTGGTATCTTCCCCCCTATGTTAAGATATGAAGTACAGTTAAGACAGATTATGAAAACAGAGTTGAAATGGAACAAGGTCCTGAAGTAGCCATATTTTATTTTGACTCTGCTTGAAGGCATAGGGATAGAGGGAGAAGAACAGAGAACAATAGGAGGTATCACATTTCCTGTAAAGGGCTTTATTATGAATAAAAACCTTAGACTGAATAGAAAAATATATCTCAGGAGTATGATTTCTGGCATTTCTTAAACACAAAGGAAAGAACATTTTGTGTTGTTGTTTCAGAGGTACATGACAAATGTTTTCTCTGCCCTTCAATTAATTACTCCTTGACTTGTGCAAATGCTTCAAAAATGCTCATAAAAAATTATGTGCTGCTCTTCACTATTCATACACTGCTATCCTAAACAAATAACTTTACAAATAATAAGTGAAATATGAAAACTAAAGTTTATTTATAATAAATATTGTCTTGGTAACTTTCCCCAAAATTTTCCAAGCTTATCAAGAACATCTGCAACATATTAAAAAATTACTTTGGTGCCATTATGAATAAGGCCTATAAGAATATTCTAATGCATATATTAGATATTCATTTAAATCTATTAATTTAATTCTGTTGAGAATATATCTCTAAGTAAAACTATAGGGTCATAGAATAAGTACATGTGCACCTTTAGTACAAGGTCACAGAAAAGATAGCTTTGCCAGGCCAGTTTCTATCGCTTCTTCCAATCAAGCTCCATCTGCCTATAGTTACTACCTAGCAGTTCATTCAAATTACTAACCCATTAAATGGTTTAAAACACCTATTAGGCTATGGCTCTTGTAATATAGTTGTTCCACCTCTGAAAATTTCTGCATTGTCTATCACATAAGTGTATCAGGGAATACCTCATCCAAACCATAATGTATGTCGTCAGTAAATATTTTATAGTTTGTATACTGACTTATGTCTCCAAACTTTTTGTATGAATGTTCTTTTGTTTCTTTGTTTTGTTTTGGTACTGGAGATTGAATCCAGAATCCTGAAGCATTCAACCCTTTTATTTATATATATTCTTTTAGATGTGACCTCACTAAATTATGGAGGCTGGCCTCAAATTTGCAATCTTCCTGCCTTAGCCTCCCAAGTTACTAGAATTACAGACATGTATCATCCTATCAGCTGTATATTTTTCTTAGGTTGCAGAAAATAACTTTGTTTCACTTTAGTGTACTAGAATATATTTTCCAAGTATATGTATCAGTCGGCTTTTCAATGTGACAAAATATCAAAGAAAAGAGCTTAAAGGAAGAAAAATTATTATGGATCATGCTTTCAGAAGTTTCAGTTCATGGGCAACTGGTTTCCCTTTTCCAGGGTCTATGCTGAGGCAAAATATTATGGCATATGGTCATTGCAGAGCAGAGATGATCATGTAGCAGCCAGGATACAGAGGGGACGGGTGGGGAGACTTACCTCTAATAATTTATTTCCTTTAACTAAGCCCCAGCTCCTATAGCTTTCATCACCTTCCAATAGTCAAACTATGAATCCATCAATGAATTACTCCAATGATGAGGAAAGAGTCCTTATGCTGCAGTCATTTCCAGAAAGTTCAACTTGTGACATTAGAGCCCATGCCTTCAACATGTGTGCCTTTGGAGGCTATGCCATGCAAACCATAACAAGTAGAATTCCAGTTGGACAGCTTTGAGGTTTGTGTGTGTTTGTTTTAAAATTCCCCAATCGTTTAAAGGTATAAGTCTATTGATTTCTGGCCTTCCTCATCCCCTTCTTATTTCTACACAAAATCTCTCTATATAGACAATATTGACCTAGTTTGATCTGTAATTTACTGGCAGGTCTCCTGAAGAGATTTCCTATGTACCTTTTCTTCTAAGGGGTCTCAACTAAAGGGGTGGCCTGTTTACTAGGCTTCCATTTCACAGACCCCAACTGTCAAATCTGTTCATAACTTTTAACCATTCCACAGTTGTTTCTTGGCATACATCTATGTATGCAGATGTATGCATAAATATACATACATATGTGTCTGTGTCCACATATAAAGATACCAAGTAAGCACACTCTTGGTTCATATTCAACGATTCCTAATACTCTTCTCTCTGAAATCTTGGCACCCTCAATTCACATCCACTTTCAAAGTCTGGATTTCAATCAGTTTTTCCAATTTAGTTTAAATGATGGAAAATGGAGTCTGCTGCTTCTGTTGTGAACTCTTCTCTCTATTCTGAGCCATTCCGTTTTCTCTCATCTTTTGCAATTTCAAATTCTATTTTAATTGCTTTTTACAGTGAAGAGACACATTGTTTCTGGGGAGGTACAGATGATTTTTTAAACTTTAAATTTTTCTCAGAGATTTAGTGTAATATCCCCTGCACTGTGTTACATCCAGAATCAGAAGATTTTTCTAGTTTCTCTATTGTGTTTTTAAATATATATTCCCCTTCAGTGCATATCACAATATGTGGTACATATAATTCTCCACTTATTAATTTAATAAAATATTATAGAAATCATTCTAATAATGTAACACTTAAAAACTACACAAATGTCAATCACAGAAAATTATAAACATATTATTATTTCTGAAAGCAATCTGAACTATGTAGCAAACTCTTTATAAAAAGAATAAATGAAAACCTTAACTCCTTTGCAGATTGGTTATTGTAGAGAATCTGATTGTATAGTAGATAAGAAAGTTCAAATCATGTTATGTTAAAATAAATACATTTATAGATATAGCAATGAATCATTACTGAAGACGGAAGAGTATTCTGAATCATATTCTGCTGAAGAGTAGGAAAAATTTCCTTGAAGTGAAACTTTGCCTGAGAACGGAAAGCAAATTAAAAATCTAACTAAAGAATAAGGAAAAGGTCATTACAGACAAGAGAAATAGCACATGTGAAGGCCCAGAGGTATAAAAGTAAATTTAAAACATGGCACAGGTGCATACAAAGGTAACTAAATGCTAGGAGCATAATTGATCCCATTAAATATTGGCCAAATAAAGAAATGATAGAAGTATAAACCTTTGACATTTACTAATCTCATAGTAATCAATCCCTCCATATGAATAGCCTCAAGTTGGATCTGATAAATTATGAAAGATACCAGGATGTGGAAGAAGACAGAATTATTGAGACAGACTCTAGCCCACATTAACTCATGTGACAGAAAAGGATGATGTGACTTCTTGAACATATTCACTCATGCCAGTCTTTGGGGATATGCACTGCATTATATGCACCATTCTTCTGATAAACAAAGGAAGCATTTTCTTGTATTAAATAGACAATCTGGACAGAAATCTCACATGTATTTAAGACTTTAAGTACAGTGTGTTCTCTATATTTATTACTATTAAAAGTCATTTAAGTGAGAAAGCCCACTTATTCTGTGAAATGTGTTTTGTGCAAATTAAATCATAAGTTTTCCCTGCAGAGATTTTATTTAAATTTAAGAATAATAATAAATTAAGGCTATCCCTCAGTTCTCAATGCCTGCCAAATATTAGATGACCATTAAATTGTAATTAAATAGATACAATTATATCTCAAGGAAATGGTTAATGTCATCACTTTGCCAACAATGTTTATTTTATAATTCTGTTTCTAGAAAACCGTACTTGTTTGTTTAAATACATTAACTGTAAGGTAACAATGTCTTCAGACCCTCATTAACAGCATTAAGACATATGAATGTACATTTTGTTTAATATTTTGTTATAACTTCATACCCTTTAGAAAATGAATTGTTATAATCCAAGAAATCATATGGGCATTTTAAAGATGCAAATACTTAAAGAAGGAAATGCTCTTTCAGTTTTCAAAAGTAACGTGTAGGAACTTAAAAATCTGAAATAAGAAACTGAACCTAGTAACTAACAGCTTAATCTCGTGATTCAAAAGTAGCATTAAATAAATAGAATTGCCTTTTAAGTACAGCACAGGGTATCTAAGGGATAATAAAAAAGGGAATATGTTTGATTGCCAATATATTACAGATGGGTTTCATTTTAAAACCTTAATGTGCTGCCCTATTTTAGCATTCTTTTCTAATTAAAAGGCACATTTTAAGATCTTAATTGTTCATAATGTTTTCCTCTTTTATTTTAAATTATTGATATGCACAGGCCTGAAAATATAATTCTCAGTGCACGTGCTGCCCCAGATGAATTCAATGGCTAATTTTCCAGGAAAAGAGTTCCTGTACAGATTCATAAAAATCAAAGAAGTGGAACACGACAGACTTTCCAGTGTCCTCAACTATTCCAACTTAGACTGTGATCCACGGAAGTGCTAAGTCTCATACACCAGAGGCCCTCTCCAATGGCCCTATGGTATTATACAATACTTAGAAATACTGTAAGTTTTCTTGATTTTGCATAGATTGTTTATGATCAAAACTGTATTACAGGGACTAGAGTTGTGGCTCTATGGGGATAGAGTGCTTGCCTAGCATGTGTGAGGCACTGGGTTCAATTATCAGCACCACATATAAATAAATGAATAAAAGGTCCATCAACAACGAAAAGAAAAAAAAAACTGGATTACAGAGAAAATGATAGTTTGCTTTAGTGTATCAAAGAAAAATGTATTTAATTTAAAAAGCTTAGATTTTCCTAGTGTATGATTTGACTACTGTTAAAATGGAGTTTGGATAATGACAAATATTTCTATATTTTCCTAGTAATAGTAATCATAAAATAGCAATAATATTAAAAGTTCATTATTATTAAAAGAATGTTAATGTGCGAAATGATGCCTTCATTTTTCTAAATCACTTGATATAGTACTTTCTTCACTAATGGTTGAATGTTAAAGAATTAATTGAACAAAATTAACCCACTGTCATAGTGATTACATAGTTTCATAGCTACTAACTTTACAATAAAGCTTCTATAACCATTTTGCTTTTTCTGAAATATATTTATTTAACATAATTTTAATGTATTTAAAGTATCAAGACATGAGAGAAAGAAGCAAGAAATTCAAAAAAAGACATCTTATTTCTTAACATAAAAGTTAAACTGCATTTTAAAATAATATTTCTAGTTCAGACATATTTCAGACTAAATCTCAATTTATGTTCTAACATTCTTGAAGTCAGTAGGCATCAAAGTGTGCAGAGTATCAAGAGGCAGGGAACTAGTCTAATGATATAGGCCTAAAAATTGAGAGAATACCCAGTTTTCTCTCTTCTTATTGCATTGGTGACATTATTTAGTAAAGTAAAACAATAGCATGATAACATATTTGAGCTTACATGGTAAAGCTTATTAAATAACCACTTAGATGTTTTAAATTAATATCTAGTAGTTTACAGAATGGCATGTAAAAGAAATGAGTAGACATTTTGCATTTTCAATTGAATAAGAGTGTCCTCAAAAAAATATTTTTAAAAGTTCTTTTAAAACTATGAAGTATTTGATCCGGTAGTGTAGTATTTTCAGAGCCTTTTTAAATGAAAAGTAGAAGCTAAAAGCAATGGAGATCATTTGAAGTGTCACCTTGAGAACTCACTTGAGATAGACTTGTACTTTTATTTTTCTACTGCTTCTTAAATAAAGTATTAAAAAAGAAATCTATGCTCATTCTCTTCAATGTGTAAATGAAATAAATTAATTTTGTAACATGCATTGGTTAAGATTTTATAACTATTGAAGGATTTCCATTTAAACTGCATAGCAGTTTGAGAAGAAGCAGCACTTAAATATTTTCTGTGTAATCCTTAATAATTTTTAGAACTAACATCTATTACAAAGTAATTATGATGCAGACATTGTGCTAGGTATCTTATTCAATATTCTTCTTCTTCTTCATGAAACTCATAAAGGGAATTCTCATGCTATTGATAAAGAAACCATACCAGAGAGAATTTGAGTAGCTATTCCAAGGCAAGCAGCTGGAAGGTGGGTGGCCAGAATCCTAAGCTGTGTCTGTCTACTTCTAGAGCCAAGGTCGTATTTTTATACCACACAATTTCTTGCTATTTTAGCAAAATTTACCCTCACTTTAAGTAGCGAATAATTACCATTCAAGATGTTGGTGTTATGGTAGCATCCCTGTAGACACAAATAAATAAATAAACAAATACACTATCATTGCTCAAGAATTGACAAAATAAAAATTTAACCATATTTACAAATTTAAGAATTAGAGTAAAACTGTTATATGTTTAGAATCTATTATTATTCAATAATGTATTTATGTTATTTCCAACTTGCATAAATCATCGAATGACATGTGTAAAGTAATTTTCCTTTTTTGTAACTTTTTATTTTCACATCCTTTAAAACTTAAAGGGCAGGAATAATATTATGAATCCTCACATATTCTTTACCAGGAACTCCTTTTTCTTTTTTTTGAGAGGGGTACTGAAGATTGAACTCAAGGCACTCAACCACTGAGCCTCATCCTCAGCCCTATTTTGTATTTTATTTAGAGGCAGGGACTCACTGAGTTGCTTAGCACCTCACTTTTGCTGAGTCTGGCTTTGAACTCGTGATCCTCCTGCCTCAGCTTCCTGCCACTGGGATTACAGGCATGTGCCACCATGCCCAGCCCAAAGTTTCCTAATTTCAAATTTTTATTGTATTTGCTGTCATATATATTCACATAACAATCTCCTAATATATATGTTTATATATGTATATTATATTTTTGATCTTTTGTTTTTAAGCAAACTTTAACCAAAGAGTTTCAGCATTCATTGCTGAGTCTTACCTGAAAGGATTAAGATAATGATTACCTTTATAGATCAAATTCTACCCTAAAAATATTTTTTCTTTTCCAATCTTTATATAATGAAATTTTATTTAAGTATAAATTATGATTTTTATTTTATTTATAGAAATATAACTTGTCAATATTATTTATTTTGATATTGAAATTGTCCTAGACTTATTCAATGGCAGACCCTTCATGCCCAATCAATTTAGTACATATGCATTTGCTTTCTGCAAAAGAAGATGTTCCAGGTTCATCTTATACTTCTTTTCTGAAATCAATGTCTTGTCCATAAAGCTTTGGGTATATATTCATACTTATACATCTAGTTTACTCAAACACCGCAGGATCTCTTCTTCTCCCATATCTCTATTTATAATTCATTTCTTCAGCAATGACAAAGCAATGACAAAACTATCCTCAATATAATTATTCACTTCCTTAAAATTAAAATATTCTAGTTTTAGAATTACTAGTAACATCATTGCCCAAAACACCAACCCCACCAATCTTACTTCAGTATGTTTCTTGAGCTTTTTATTTATAGACTGCTGATACGTCACTAAAATATTATATGTAAAAGTTACGTTAGTTAGTTCCTTTCTCCTCTATTGTGGTCATGTTAGTAATTTGAAATACAGACAACTTTATTTCTGTTTTTTGTTTTTTTTTTTAAATCTTTACATTTCATCCTTGTTGATTTTATTTTGTTTGGTAGTGGACTCTCAAAACATAAATTGTAAAAAAGTATATGTAGAGAACTCTCAACCAATAGCCCCAACATTTCAATCCACTCACTATAAATAACCTATTACAACTTTGCCTGGCTTACATCTACTAGTTCTAATTTTGGTTTATAAATTTGGTAAAATTTTGTAAAAAGAAGTTTAGAACTAGTAAATACATACAAATTTAAAATTTTTCCTCTGTTACAGATAAAATGTAAAATATACACATCCTTGGCAGTCTGCTTTTCTTAGGTAACAATATATTCTTGAAATCTAAGAATATCTGTTAATAGAGACCCTTCATGTTCCTTTTGCAGTTGGGTGTTACTTCCATCTGAGTTTTTACCATGGTTTATTGAATCAATCCCAAATTTGGTGCATCTAGTTTGTTTCCAGTATCTTGTAGTTACAAATGGTATGTTATGGTTTGATATTATGTGTCTCCCAAAACCTCATGTGTGTGAAAATGCAAGAAAGTTTAAGGTGAAATGATTGAGTTATGGGAGCCTCAACTAACAGAAAGGTAACTGAAGGATGTAGCTGGAGCAAGTGGGTCACTGAGGGCATGAATTTAGGGTATTTATTTTGTTATCAGGTGAGGGGAATCTTTCTCTGCTTCCTGATCATGTTCCCAGCCATTTCCTTCACCACACTCTTCCTACATGATGTCCTGCCTCACACTGAGCCCTAACAAATAAGGCCAGCTGTTTGTGGACTGAGATCTCTGAAACAGTGAACCCCAAAATAAACTTTTCTTCCTTCCAATTGTTCTTATCAGGTCTTTTGTCACAGAAGTGAAGAAAATGGTATAAATCATGGGTACTATGAATAAAAGTTAATATATTACTATTCATAAAAGTTACTATTCATAAAAGTTAATATTCAGAAAATCTCTAGGTTAGTGGTTAATTTACGGATAAGCTGATACAGCCAATCTCAAGTTTTACATTAGTTTTTGTTGTATTTATTATGTTTATTGTACAGAATTAATTTTCTTTCCCTATGTGATAAGCTTTCTTCTGCAGTTTAGAATTATGCTGGCATTTAAGAAAGTTTGTAGTTTCATTGTAATAGTTACTCCTGTTCTGATGGCTTTGGAGATGATCTTTTGTCTTCTAATATTTGATATTTTAATATCTGATTATTTAGACTTAATGGTAGTCTTTGACTCTGTTGCATTTTCATCAGATAATGAGCTTACTCTATGTTTTGTCATTTTTCTCTTTTATTACATCAATTCTTCTTTGACATAACACATAATACATACATATACTCCTCTATCCATGCATACAATTTTGTTTTATAATTTTAGGACTACTTTTAACTGTATTAAATACTAACTAGCATTCCGTCTGAAAAGTTGTCCAAATTATGTCTTCTTTGGATGGAATTCATTCTCTGATAGATTACAAAGGAAGTAGGGGGCCAGTTTGTCCTATGGGCCCTGCATTTAAAAGTATTGGCTGTTGTAGTTCTGTAGCCTTATAGAAGCTTCTATGATTTTAGTAGAAGGGTAATTTAACTGGTAATAAAATCATTGTCTCTTACTTTATTTACTAGTCTGCTATTCTCTTTCAACCTCAAATAAAACATGTTCATGTTTACTTTATTTTATAAAGCTGCTTTTGTCACTTGGATTGCTCTTTTTAATTCTTTGATATTCAGTGATGATTAGCTGTGGTTTCTTCAATTTTAACTTTAATTACTAGTAAACATTCTTAGAAAATGTATCCCTTCCCTCTCTTTTCTTTTCTCATCTCTACATACCCATATGACAGTATCACATAAATTTCCATAGTCACAGTGGTAAGAGGAGAAAGCATGTACCCAGTAAATAATAATGTCTTACAGCATCACAAATTCTCTAGACTCCAAACCTTTTTTTTCATATTAATAATTTTTAAAAAAATTTTTTTTGGTTGTAGATGGACACAATATCTTTATTTTTTTAATTTATTTTTATGTGGTGCTGAGGATTGAACCCAGTGCCTCACACATGTGAGGCAAGCACTCTACCACTGAGCTACAATCTCAGCCCCATATTAATTATCTTTATATTTTAATCATTTCATGATGCCTTATGACTAGCACATTAAGTATCTAGCTGATTCATTTAAATTCTAATAATTCTCCACATTTAAATTGCAATTTTGTGAAGAGTGAGTAATTAGAGCTAATTTCAAGGTAAAGATAATATTTGAAACTTGGATTTTATTTTTCAGAAGAAGAGAAACTAAAGTAATTGAGTCATGTAAATAATATGTTAATTTTGTGCACTTACTTACATTCTAATGTATAACTATTCCCAACTGTCTCCCTAACTAAAATTACCTAGGTTATAACAAACTGCTCAAGGTAAAGAACTGCTTAGTTACATAAAACTTTTGGGATTTTTATCGAGAATTATGGAAGAGGAAAACAAGTAAGTAAAATCTGAAGAAGTATCCAGAATGAAACAGATTTCCATTGAATAAAAACAGATAGCAAAGCTGAATTCAGATAGCAAACCAAATTCCTGATAGTTTTATAATTATAATTATTGACCAAACTTACATTAACAATAGCTTTTTTATGGTGCATAAAATAACTTGAGTCTATCTCTGTTCCCTGGATCTAGAAGAACATAAATCGTACAAGGAAAGGGGATGTAGGACAAGGCTACAAACATTATAGGATTTATTGAGCTCTAGAAGCATAACAGCTGAGCATCCATCTCTAGGGATCCCCCAGTGCCAGATAAGTTTGTGCTGTTAGTGATCAGTTAAGACCTACAGGCTAAAAGTGAATACCTAGAGAATAATTTTGATAGTGGTTTAAGTTAATTGTCTAAGAGAAAATTAAAAATGAGAATTTAAATATTCCCTAACATTTGCAACACAAATCAGAACAGTTTTATTCTATATATCATAAGTAAATAAATGAATATAATTTGCATTCATCCAGTATATAGGTATAAAATTTTAAACATGGTAGGCATACAATAAATGTTATTAGCTTCTTGTTGATGATGTCATGACTAAATAGGGAATGATTTCTGGTATAGTCAGAATTTTGAGGATCACAAAAACATGGTCTAATATGGGTCTCAAACATTGTTTAACTTCAGCATCTTTTGATTTTTCTACTGCCTTATGCTTCTGCAATTATAAAAACAAGGTGAATGTATATCAAAATATAAATACTTAGAAGAATCAAGTTAGGTGTTTCTTATATTATCTACACATCTACTCTAAAGTATCCCATTTTCATTCTATTCTGATATTACAGAACCTCAGAAATGTATCTACTGTTGTTATTATGACTTGTGAATGTGCATACTACAGCAAAACATGGAAAAAAGCCAGGCATGGTGGTACATGGCTGTAATCCCAGCAGCTCTGGAGGCTGAGGAAAGAGGAGCACAAGTTCAAATCCAGCCTTGGCAAAAGCCAGGCAGTAAGCAACTCAGTGAGACCCTGTCTCTAAATAAAATGCAAAATAGGGCTGAGGATGTGGCTCAGTGGTTGAGTGAGTACTCAAGTTCAAACCCCAGTATCTCCTCCCCCAAATAAAAACCATAGAAAAGAGAAACCAGCATCCAGAAAATTTGACATAACAAAAAGAAATGTGAAAACTTATGTGTATATGTATTTTTTGAAGGATTGATTTGGAAAGATAAAGCAAGTAAAATTTTAGGTAGACACAAACGTAACCATACAGAAGGGCCTCAGAGGAGATATTCTGCTTAATTCTATAGTGTAGGCAAACAACTAAGGTATTTCTCATGTGTTGATTCAAGGGACATAAACATCAGTTCATGTCTGAAAATCACAGAAAGGAGAAACATTTGCACCTGAAAGCTCACTGGCAGGAAGGGTTCAAAAGAAAGTTTCTGGTTTTGCTATCAGCAATGTCTTCCTCCACTCCTGATTTATTTGCTAAAAAATCATTTCTTTCCTCAAACATTGTTCAACAATGACACTTCTGAAATTTACCCCAACCACTGTGACCACTATGTCTTATGTTTACTTAAAGTGTGTTAGAGTATGGTAACTATCAGTGTAATTATGACCATTAAATAACTTTAATGGCGCTCTGTTTCTTCACCGTAGAAGTAGGGGAAAAGGGAAAGATGTTATACACATGTCACAAACTTGTGAAATAGTGTGGCATTAAAGTATAGTTGTTTCCCAAGTGTTATTTCTTCCTAAGTGCAACATTTTTATTTTTCCACATAAATTCAAAGCCCACATTGTCAAAATGGAGCGATTTATGCTATTGATTATTTTAGTTTCCATTACTAATTCTGGCAGCATTTCTCTCAGATTCATTTATTTATGTGCCAGAGAACTTTCTGAGGGTGGGAAGGTAATGATGAGTGAAAACAAACACAAATCCTTATCTCAGAAAGTTTATGGGTATTAAACAAGCCAATATTAAATCAATAATAAAGATCAAAACCCCATAGCATTTATAAGGGAATATGGCATGAGAAAAAATGCCTATTCAAAAAGAAAAAATGATGACTATGGTGATAATGGTAATGATGATGATTGTGTGTTAGTCAGCTTTCTGCCAAAATACCTGAGAATGTCAACTTGAGAAAGGAAAAATTCATTTTGACTCACAGTTTCAGAGGTTTCAGTCCACGATTAATTTGCAAGGCAGTCTACATGATGGGGAGAGCATGATGGAGAAAAGCTGATCACTTCATGGTGGTCAGGAAGCAGAGGGAGAGTGAGGAAGGGGCTGGAGACAATATTTCCTCTTCAAGGGCATATCTCAGTGACCTACTTCTTCCACCCAGGCACCACCTCCTAATGTCTACACCACCTCCCAGTAGTGTCACCAGCTGGTAACAAACCTTCCACACATTAGACCTTGGGGGATACTCCAGATCCAAACTCTTAGCAAATAATGATGTTGATGGTGATGATGGCAGTGATCATGAGGTCAGAAAGATGATTGGTAATGAAGTGAACAATTGTGGCTGGAGCAGGGAGCAAGGAGGGGATGAGCAAAACTAAGATGAAGCTGGAATGAATGACAAATGCCCGGATATTTACTGTTTTGCATTAATTAATTATATTTTTATCTTTATCTTCATACTTATGGTACAAAAAGAAACAAGAGTGAACAGACACAGGATCCTTTCTTTCTTTTTATTATCATAAGGACAAAGAAGGTATTTTAGTTGGCTAGGCTGCTGTAAAAAAAAGTATCACAAACTGGGTGGCTTAGAGCATCAGAAATTTATTGTCTCACATTCCTAGAGGGCAGAAGTCTGAAATCAAGATGTTAGCAGGTCATGCTCCTTTTGAAAGTTCTAATAAAGGATCGAAGGTAAGCCTCCCCTAGTTTCTCATACTTACTTGGTTTGTGGTAGCATAACTTAAGTCTTCACCTGGAGCTGTGTGTGTGTGTGTGTGTGTGTGTGTCCACAGCTCCCCTTTTATAAAAGCACTATTTGTTTTTGATTGGAGCCCACCCTAACAACCTCCTCTCAAATAATTTTATATGCAATACACTATTTCCCTGTAATATCACATTTTGAGGTACTAAGGGTTAGGACTTCAGTGTATGGATTTGGGGGAAGACAATTCATCCTGTAAGATTTTTAATAGTGTATAGCTGATAATATATATTAAAACACTTGCTACCTATTTATTAATGTTCTATATTTCACACTATTTACTTTTTCTTTTTAGTTATACATGACAGTAGTATATATTTTGACATATTTATGCAAACATGGACTACATCTTATTCTAATTAGTATCTCAGTCTTGTGGTTGTACATGATTTGAGGATTCACTGTGGTGTATTTATGTAGGTACACAGGAAAGTTAAGTCAGATTCATTCTACTGTCTTTCCTATTTCCTTCCCTGCCTCCTTTGCTTCATTTCCCTTTGTCTAATCTACTGAAATTCTATTTTCCTCCCAACCTCTTTGTTGTGTGTTAGCATCCACATATCAGACAGAACATTCAACCTTTGGCTTGTGGGGATTGACATATTTCGCTTAGCATAATAGTCTCCAGATCCATTCGTTTTCTGGCAAATGTCATAAAGTCATTTTTAAATTTTCCATTTACTTTAAAATGTCACCTTAAATGTACAGCTTACAGTTTATAATATTTAAGGTCCTTTAAAATATTTAATTTCTTTATTTTAAAGATTAAATAACATCACACATATTTATGTGAATCATATGAAATAATACTAAATTCAGTAGTAATTTTACATTCATTTTAAACAGATTGTCAGCTCTAATTTGATATGCTATGATGTAGCCTATGCATATTTACTATATAAAAGATAAACAGAACATTTAGATTGGGATGTTACTCAAGCTTTACATGTGCTTCCTTTAATTTTCCTGAGAAACTAACACTATGAAAAAATTAAAGAAATTAAGAAAATATAAAGCATAAAGTTTAGCTGGAGTGAGACACACACACACACACGCACACACACACACACACACATACACACACATCACTTAAAAGTTCTGGGAGAAGAGATAAGAACAGCAGGGAACACAAGACTAGGTTGTAAAAGCGGTATGTTACAATATCATTTGCTGGACCCTTCATGCACCTGGTAAGTCCCTAGGTTGCACAGATCACCAAATGGTTAGACACACAATGCACAGGGACCCACCCAATGATATTATCTAATCCTAATCACTTCCCAAAGGCTCCACATCTAAACACCATAGTTAGACTAAGTTTTGACCCTTTAATACCTCAGAATGTGGATAAACTTTCAATATGTTCACCCTTAGGGGACACCATTAAACCAGATACAAAGTATAGCAAGTTGTTATCTTACTTATAAAAAATAAAGAATTGGCCAGCACAGTGGTGCACGCTGATAATCTCAGCACTTTGGGAGGCTGAGACAGGAAATTCGCTAGTTCAAAGCCAGCCTCAGCAACAGTGAGGCGCTAAGCAACTCAGTGAAACCCTGTCTCTACATAAAACACAAAATAGAGCTGGGGATGTGGCTCAGTTGTCGGGTGCCCCTGAGTTCAATCCCCAGTACCAAAAAATAAAATAAAATAAAGATTTTTTTGTACAAAACTTTTGTACAAAATTCCAAGGATATAATAAAAATAAAATTCCAAGGATAAAATAAAAATAAATATTATGAATTAGCTAGGCATCCTGTACCATTTTGCTGAGACTTGATATCATAGAATATGTCAAAACCTTTAGTAACACAAAATAGAAATGGCAATTTTTTTTTTTTTACCAGCAGAACTATGCCAGGAATGCTAAGTCTGTTTTTATACCACTAGATAAACATGTCCTTATGACCTTTCAGAGGTGCCAACTGGAATTTGGGATAAGGAAATTATTTGTTAGTTTGCAGATAGATGTTGTATGCCAGTAAAGTCATGCTGTTGCACAGACTATGTTTTTCAGTTTGTCCTCCTCTCAGCATATGTCAGTTAAAATGTGTGAGTGGTGACATCAGCTAAAGTAGTTGAGATTTTCTTACATTCTTTCACAGATTGTATATTGTACAATTTAGGATAATAAATAATGAAACCAAGCAAACTGAAGAAAAAATTATTGACAAAAAACATTTTCATTCTTGAAGGAACTTTGGTTTGTGTAGAGGGGAGTGAGGGGAGGAGTGGGGCTGGGGGGATGGGAAGGTCAGTAGAATGAGACAGACGTTATTACTCTATATGTATGTATGATTACACTATTGCAGAGTATTACATGACTCTTCACCATGCACAGCCAGAGGAATGAGAAGCTGTGCTCAATTTGTGTATCATATGTCAAAATGCATTCTACTCTAAATTTAATTAATTAATTAGTTTAAAAAATTTTTATTCTTTAATCTAGGGATAAACTGAAAAGCAGCCAAGTTCAGCTTATGTTTGCTTCATGGAATGAGGTTCTGACTACAGAGTTGATTCAAAGTAAAAATTCAACTTTGGGAAAATTGTTTTGGAAGTATCACTGTTAAAATTGTTCTAATAAAAATAAGGATGGATGCTATTAAATCAAAAAAGTACATATTTTAAAATATAATTTTGCATTGTGGAATGATAGCACACTAACTAAACTAGGCTAATTAAACTAGTTCAAAAAATTAAAATTCTTGGCACTCCGTTCTATGAAGGAAAACATTAATCTTGTGTCATTTCCCTATATGTCACACTTAATGTATACTGGATTTAAATGTAAAAATATGCTTGAAGATATGGGCCAAACTATATGTACAAACTGATCAGACAAACTCCATTTTACTCTGAGACTCCATTTCATATAAGAAACATTTCTCCCGTGTAAAAACTCCACCTGTGTAAACCACAGCCTGATAAACACATCTGTTTGGCAACTCAAAATGGCTAAAAAATGTTTCTGCTATTCTTATACAATATATTATTAAGAAATGTATTTGTAAGATGTTTTCCATTTAGTTCCATTTTATTGGGCAGTGTACTGTACCCTGAACTAGATCATTCTGACACGCTTCCTATGTTGTTATGGTTTTGACTTACTGGTAGCTTGTGAGTTTTGGCTATATAAGAGATACCCTACCTGATGCAAGAAATCTAGCTGTGCGAGGCAACTGGACCGCTGCCCCTTGACTGCCGGCGAATAAAAGTTTCATGTTCTGCTTCAAGACTGACCCAGTGATTTATTTGAAACACACCACAACAAAGTAAACAAGATGTTTAAAATATCTTCAAATTATTTCCCCATTGTCTCAAAGTGAATTTTATGGAAAGAAATATGCATATATACTAGGGTTCTTGAGAGAGACACAACTAGGAAGAAACAAAGAGATGATAGAGTCAGCTGGATTTATGGATAGACAAACAGGTAATTAAATAGAGATACATGAGAGGGGAGTTATTAAGGGAATTGTGTAGATGATAATGGAAGATGAGAAGACTCAAGACAGGCTGCTAACAACTGGAATGCTAGTAGCCAAGCATTCAGTCAAAGTCTGAAAGCCTCAGAACCAGAGAAATTTATGGTATGATTCACAGTCCAAGGTCAAGTACCTGATAACTCAGATAAAAGGGGAAGGACTGGTGTATGTTCTGGAGTACCAAGGCTGAGGAACCAGGACTGTGATGTTCAAGAGTAGGAGGAAGAGATTATCCCAGTTCCAAAAGAGGTAGAGCAAACCATGTTGTGTTTTTTTATTGCTATCCATACCCTAAGTACATTAGTTGGTGCCCAAAA
Source organism: Geosciurus inauris (assembly GCA_004024805.1). Taxonomy (NCBI): domain Eukaryota; kingdom Metazoa; phylum Chordata; class Mammalia; order Rodentia; family Sciuridae; genus Geosciurus; species Geosciurus inauris. The sequence goes on along the minus strand of PVHX01000918.1, from coordinate 176,656 downwards.
CACATTGATGGCAGAATGTCCCCACTCAGTACAATGTCCTCTGGGAACATCCACACAGACACATGAAGAATCCTTCACCATTCTCTAGGTGATCTTTAATTCAATAAAGTTGACAAATAAAATTAGTCATCACTGCTCAAAATGATAATTATTTCTAAGAATTTATTATATGTTAGAACTACTGCTTAAATCTAAGCATAGTCATCATTATTTTCAATGTTAAGTATTGGGGTGGGGGAGAGTTTTTTTCCTAGTGAAAACATAATTGGAAAAAAAGTAGAAAAGCCTGAGAAAAGTATTAAAAGTCAAAAATTTATTTTTTTTTCAAAAGGGCTCCATACATTGCAAAATAAAACACAGAAATACACTTAATGAGAAATCAAAATGGATCAACAAACAAAATGAAGAATCTATATATATATATATATATTCAGCCAGGTGTGGTGGTGCACTCCTATAATCCTAGTGGCTCTGGAGGTTGAGACAGGAGGATCACAAATTCAAAGTCAGTCTCAGCAATGGGGAGGTGCAAAGCAACTCAGTGAGTCCCTGTCTCTAAATAAAATACTAAATAGGGCTGGGGATGTGGCTCTGTGCTCAAGTGTCCCTGAGTTCAAACTGCAGTACTGCTCCCCAAAAACCCTAATATATACGTGTATATATATATATGCATATATATATTTTTTTACTCTAAAGGATATACATACATATATATAATAATTTTAATATAAAACAAGTGTAAGAACAAATAATAATAGAAATGATTATTCAAGATAGGTATGAATAGTCTAATTTATTGCACATTAATGTCCAGTACAAAACATGTACAAACCACTGATTAAATGGATTGCTTCTTTAGAAGGATATGTCGTACTAAATTTCAAAAGATCTTATTATGCTTAGTTCTTGTTGTTTGCAATTATTTTTACTGCTTTCATTGATATTTTTGTATTGCTTAACTATGTCAATAGATTTTCTGAGGGGATCTCTTTTATTTATCCTACTTAGGTATACATGATAGCAGAATGCATTTTGATTCATTGTACACAGATGAAGCACAAGTTTTCATTTCTCTGCTTGTATGTGATGTAGAATCACATTATATATGCAGTCATACATGAAGCTAGGGCTTGATGTCCATCATATCCCACCATCTTTACTGTCCCCATACCCCCTTCCCCCTCCCTTGCATTTGAACTAAATTCTTGCATTCTTCCCATGTCCTCTCCTCCATTATGAATCAGCATCCACCTATCAGAGAGAACATTCAGCATTTAGGTTTTTGAGATTGGCTTACTTCACTTAGCATGATATTCTCCAACTCCATTCATTTACCTGCAAATGCCATAATTTTATTCTCTGTTATTGCTGAGTAATATCTCATTGTGTATATATACCACAGTTTCTTTATCCATTCATCTATCGAAGGGCATCTAGGTTGGTTGCACAGATTAGCTATTGTGAATTGAGCTGCTATAAACATTGAAGTGGCTGCGTCACTGTAGTATGCTGTTTTTAAGTCTTTTGGTTATAGACCGAGGAGTGGGATAGCTGGGTCAAATAGTGGTTCATTCCAAGTTTTCTAAGGAATCTCCATACTGCTTTCCAGATTGGTTGTACCAGTTTGTGGTCCTATCAGCAATGTATGAGCATGCCTTTTCCCCCACAACCTCGCCAACACTTATTATTGTTTGTATTCTTGGTAATTGCCATTCTGTCTGGCGTGAGATGAAATCTTAGAGTAGTTGTCATTTGCATTTCTCTAATAGCTGGAGGTGTTGAACATTTTTTCATATGTCGGTTGATCAATTGTATATCTTCTGAGAAGTGTCTGTTCAGCTCCTTAGCCCATTTATTGATTGGGTTGTTTGTTTTATTGGTGTTAAGTTTTTTGAGTTCTTTATATATCCTGGAGATTAGTGCTCTATTAGATGAGCATGTGGCAAAATTTTGTTCCCAGAATTTAGGCTCTCTGTTCACTTCATTGATTATTTCTTTTGCTGAGAAGAAGCTTTCTAGTTTGAATTCATCCCATTTATTGATTCTTGATTTTACTTCTTGTGCTATAGGATTCTTATTAAGAAAGTAAAGTCCTAATCTAACATGATGAAGATTTGGGCCTAGTTTTTCTTCTATTAGGTGTAGGGTCTCTGGTCTAATTCCCAGGTCCTTAATCCACTTTGAGTTGAATTTTGTGCATGGTGAGAGATAGAGGTTTAGTTTCATTTTGCTGCATATGGATTTCCAGTTTTCCCAGCACCATTTGTTGAAGGGGTTATCTTTTATCCAATGTACATGTTTGGCTCCTTTGTCTAGTATAAGATAACTGTGCTTAAGTGGTTTTGTCTCTGTGTCTTCTATCCTGCACCATTGGTCTACACATCTATTTTGGTGCAAATACCATGCTTTTTTGGTTACTATAGCTTTGAGGTATAGTTTAAGGTCTGGTATTGTGATGCCTCCTGCTTTACTCTTTTTGCTAAGAATTGCTTTGGATATTCTTCCAAATGAATTTCATGATTGCCTTTTCTATTTCTATAAGGAATGACATTGGGATTTTAATTGAGATTGCATTGAATCTATATAGTGCTTTGGGAAGTATGAACATTTTGACAACATTGATTCTGTATATCCGTAGCATGGGAGATTTTTCCATCTTCTAAGGTCTTGTAAAAATTTCTTTAGTGTCCTGTAGCTTTCATTGTAGACATCTTTCACCTCTTTTGTTAAATTGATTCCCAAGATTTTTTTTTTTGAGGCTATTGAGAATGAGGTAGTTTTCCTAATTTCTCTTTCAGAGGATTTATAGAAATGCAATTGATTTATGGGTATTGATTTTTTATCCTGCTATTTGCTGAATTCATTTATTAATTCTAAAAGTTTTCTGGTGGAATTTTTTTGATCCTCTAATATAGAATTATGTCATCAGCAAATAATGATTGCTTGAGTTCTTCTTTTCCTATTCATATCCCTTTAATTTTTTTCATCTCTCTAATTGCTCTGGCTAATGTTTCAAGGACTATGTTGAATAGCAGTGGTGAAAGAGGGCATCTCTGTCTTGTTCCCATTTTTAGAAGGAATGCTTCCAATTTTTTCTCCATTTAGGATGATTATAGCCTTGAGTTTAGCATAGATAGTTTTTACAAAGTTGAGGTGTGCTCCTCCTATCCCTAGTTTTTCTAGTGGCTTGAACATAAAAGTGTGCTGTATTTTGTCAAATGCTTTTTCTACATCAATTGATAAAATCATATGATTCTTATCTTTAAGTCTATTGATGTGATGGATTATGTTAATTGATTTCCATATATTGAACCAACCTTGCAACCCTGGAATGAACCACACTTGATTATGTTGCACTATTTAATGTTTTTGTATGTGATTTCCCAAAATTTTATTGAGAATTTTTGCATCTATGTTCATCAGGGATATTGGTCTGAAATTTTCTTTCTTTGATGTGTCTCTATCTGGTTTTACTATCAGGGTGATACTGCATAGAATGAGTTTAGAAGGGTTCCCTCCTATTGTATTTCATGAAGTAATTTGAGGAGTATTGGTATTCATTCTTCATTGTAGGTCTTGTAGAACTTGGCTGAGAATCCATCTGGTCCTGGGCTTTTCTTGGTTGGTAGGTGTTTGATGGCATCTTCTGTTTCCTTGCTTGAAATTGATGTGTTTAAGTTATGTATGAGCTCCTGGTTCAGTTTGGGTAGGTCATATGCCTCTAGAAATTTGTTGGTGTCTTCAGGGCTTTCTATTTTACTGGAGTATAAATATTCAAAATAGTTTCTAATTATCCTCTGTGTTTCAATAGTGTCTGTTGTGATAATTCCTTTTTCATCACAAATTTTAGTAATTTGGGTTTTCTCTATCCTTCTTTTTGTTAGGGTGGCTAAAGGTTTGTCTATTTTGTTTATTTTTTCAAAGAACTATCTTTTTGTTTTGTTGAGTTTTTGAATTGTTTCTTTTGTTTCAGGTTTGTTGACTTCAGCCCTGATTTTAATTATTTTCTGTCTTCTATTTCTTTTGGTGTTGGTTTGTTCTTCTTTTTCTAGGGCTTTGAGCTGTAGAGTCAAGTCATTTATTTGTTGACTTTTTCTTCTTTTAATGAATGAGGTTTATGCAATAAACTTTCCTTTTAGCACTGCCTTCATGGTGTACCAGAGATTTTGATATGTTGTATCAGAGTTTTCATTTACCTCTAAGAATTTTTTTAACTCTTCCCTAATGTCTTCTGTTACCCATGCATCATTCAATAGCATATTATTTAGTTTCCAGGTGTTGAAGTAGTTTCTATTTTTTAATCTGTCATTGATTTCTAATTTTATTCCATTATGGTCAGATAGGGTGCAGGGTAGTATCTCTATTGTTTGTGTTTGCTAAGACTTGCTTTGTGACATAATATATGATCTATTTTGGAGAAGGATCCATGTGCTGCTGAGAAAAATGTGTACTCACTTGTTGATGGATGGAATACTCTATATATGTCTGTTAAGTCTAAATTATTGATTGTTTTATTGAGTTCTATGGTTTATTTGTTTAGTGTTTGCTTGGAAGATCTATTCAGTGGTGAGAGAGCTGTTTTAAAGTCACCAAGTATTACTGTGTTGTGGTCTATTTGATTATTGTAGTTGAGAAGGATTTATTTGATATACATAGATGCACCATTGTTTGTGGCATAGATATTTATGATTGTTATGTATTGTTGATATATGATGCCATTAAGAAATATGAAATGTCCTTCTTTATCCCTTTTTACTAACTTTGGTTTGAAGTCCATTTTATCTAATATGAGAATGCAAACTCCCGCTTGTTTACGCGGTCCATGTGAGTGATACATTTTTTCCCACCCTTTCACTTTCAGTCTGTGGATGTCTTTTCCTGTGAGATGAGTCTCTTGAAGACAGCATATCGTTGGGTCTTTTTTTTAATCCAGTGTATCCATCTATAGCTTTTAATTGATGAATTTAGGCCATTCATATTTAGGGTTATTATTGAAATATGATTTGTAATCCTGGTCATTTTGGTTTATTTTTGGTTTTTACCTTGACTTGGTTTCTCCTTTGATTGGCCTTTTAATTTTTTTAGTGTAGTTCCTCTCTTTGTATATTTTCATTGTTGGTTATCATTTCCTCCTCATGGAATGTTTTGCCAAGATTGCTGTGTAGTTCAGAGTTTCTTGCTGTAAATTCTTTTAACATTTTTTTTTTTTTAATCAATGAAGGTTTATATTTCATCATCAAATCTGAAGCTTAATTTTGCTGGATATAAGCTTCTTGGTTGGCATCCATTTTCTTTCAGAGCTTGGTATTTGTTGTTCAAGCGTCTCCTGGCTTTTAGGGTCTGGATTGAAAAATTGGCTAAGATCAGAATTGGTCTCCCTCTATATTTAATCTGATACCTCTCTCTTAAGGGCTTTAAAATTCTATTCTTATTCTGTATGCTGGGCATTTTCATTATAATGTGCCTTTGTGTAGTTCTGTTGTAATTTTGTATATTTGGTGTCCTGTAAGCCTCTTGTCTTTGATTTTCAATTCAAGTTTTATGTTTGAGAAATTTTCCGATATTATTTCATTGAAGAGATTGTGCATTCCTTTGGCTTGAAACTCTGTGCCTTCTTCTATCCCAATAAATCTTAGATCTAGTCTTTTGATACTATCCCATAATTCTTGTATATTCTTTTCATGATTTCTTATCATCTTCACTGTGTGGTTAACTTTATTTTCAAGATTGTATATTTTGACTTCATTTTCTGTGGTTCTATCCACCAAGTGATCTAGTCTGTTGATGATGCCTTCTAGCAAGTTTTTTATTTGCTTTATTGTTTCCTTCATTTCAAGAATTTCTGATTGCCTTTTTTTCATAATCTCTAGCTCTTTCTTAAAGTAATCTTTTGATACCTGTATTTGCTCCCTTATCTCTTTGTTGGTGTTATTGATGATTGCTTGTATTTGCTCTCTTATATCTTTGTTGGAGTGATCAATGGTTACCTTTATTTGCTCTCTTGTTTCTTCATTGGAGTAATCAATTTTTGTCTGTATTTGCTTGCTTAAGTCATTCTTTAATTTGCAGATCATTTTAATTATGTAAATTCTGAATTATTTCTCCGACATTTCATCAACTGTACTGTCAATACATTCTATTATTGGTTTACTTGGGACACTTTTCTACCCTTGTTTTTTCGTGTTGGTTATGTATCTTCCTTTCTTGCAATTTTGATCTGAGGTATTGTAGTTTCCATCCTATAATCTTGTAGTGACACTACAGATTACCTGTATCTCACCTTGAAGTTTACTTCCAGTGCCCAGCAGGTGTCCCCAGATGGACACTACTGACACTAAAGGTGGCGGTGGCAGTAGTGGAGGTAGCTCAAGATGAAAGTGCAGTGCAAGTGGCCTTGTCTGGGCTCCCATGGTGCTCCTTGAAGGTGGTCCTGGGCCTTGGCCTGTGCTCCCACCAGTGGGCAGGAACTCTGTCTTGAAACTGGTGGAGCTCCCATTCCTCACATAGGCTAGGTCTCCAGCAGGGGTCCTGGAGGCATTCCTTCTCCTGAGTCTGGGTTCTTCTGTGATTGGTGGCCAGCAGTTTTGGGTCTGATCTTGGCTGGGCTCCCATGGCTATCCCTGAAGATGGTCCTGGGCCTCAGCCTGTGCTCCCACCAGTCCTGTAAATAGCTTTTTATAAAAGATATCACCATACATTACCAAAGATTTTAATATAAGTTATGTAATAAGAATATCTCTAAAGGAAGATGACAAAAAAGGAACAAATTGAACAAATTTAGCATTGAACAAATTAGTTTAACAATGTTCAAGAATATGGAGAATTATAAATATTGTTAAAATATAGACGGAATATGAGTAAAGCTCAGATTAAATGTCATTGGAAGGGAACTTGATTCTAGTCTCCCAACTAAACTATCAGAGGGGATTTCACAGGGATTGTACAGGTAGAATTGTTGCACAGGATTTAAGAGTAAAGATATGATAACAAGTGAAGAATTAAACTAAGGGGAAAGTTTTAAAATAGGTAAATTTTCCAGTGCTTAAGGAGAGAGCTAAGGCTTTTACAAAGCCTATTGATCACTCAGGGAAAACTTTTATCCATGAAATTCCATGTGTTTGAGGGAGGAGGATGGCACTCATGCTCTAATGATAACTTTTAAAGTGAAATAGTTTCATTAGCTGGTTTCTCTGTCTGAATAAATAGCTGTAATATTTGCTTTGTTTTTTTTATAGACTAATTGAGTGGAAGCATATACCTCACTAATATATAGTAAACAAGACTGTACTCTCTTCTTAAATATAAGCAGCCAAGCAAAGAAATAGCTACCAATTTTTTAAAAATTATAAAACTTGGAAAAAGTAATTTATATTTATATTTTTACAGCCATTGAAAAAAGAAATTTAAATCAAATATAGATATACTTTCTAAAAGTCTACTTAATGTATAGAAATATGGTAGAATGAGATATAGAATAATATAAAATAGTGATGATTAATAAACTTTAAACAATCAATGTAAAGAGTTAGAGGGAATAAAAGTTATAATTATCAAGAAAACCAAAGATTCAAAAGAACTAAAAAATACATTTAAGTATATTTTCTAAAATAAGAAGAAAGATAAAACAAGAAAAATATGAGAGTAATCTTAAGAGATGAAGATCACTCCATAATTTCCATAGTGTAAATAGAAACTGTACTATCAGAGACCATCTACAATTTCAAAAAGTATTTGAAGAACAAATTTGTGAGGAAAGGTTCTCCTTAGTATACATCAAATCATTTAACTCATGCTAATCACATATATGGAGCTTCACATCATAAGTGCAAAGAATAACCCAATGATTCATACCATTTGAAAAGAAGCAGGTGTTGGAGAGGCATCTGTCTTACATTGGCAAGTCTACATCCTGAAAGACAATGAATATACCTTTCAAAATTTAGGGCTAAAATTGATTAGGTGTAGATTTATTTCTGTTTTTATTTACTCTAATTAGTTATACATGATAGTAGAATGCATTTTGACATGTCATACGTAAATGGAGTGTAACATATTCTTATGATGTGGAAGTATCCTGGTCCTGTAATCATATATACACACAGGGTAATAAAGTCCAATTTATTCTACTTCTCTTCCTATTTCCCTACTCTCTCCTCTCCCTTCACTCCTCTCTGTCTATACAAAGTATCTCTATTCTTCCCTACCTCCCCCTTACTGTGAATTAGCATCCATATATCAGAGAAAACATTTGGTCTTTGGTTCTTTGGGATTGGCTTATTTTATTTGGCATAATGAACTAATTGAGAAACAAGGCCTAAGACCTCTTATAGACAAAGAACAATACTTAACAAACCTGAAAGTGTCAAAAATAAATATAAATAAAGAACTCAGAAAACCTAACACCAAAAAAACCACACAAATAACCCAATCAATAAATGAGCTAAGGAACTAAATAGACTGTTCACAGAAAAATAAATATGAATGATGAACAAATACATGAAAAAATGTTAAAATCTATAGCAATTAGAGAAATGCAAATCAAACTACATTGGGATTCCATTTCGCTCCAGTCAGAATGACAATTATGAAGAACACAAACAACAATAAATGTTGGCAAGGAGGTGGGGAAAAAAGTACACTCATAGATTACTGGTAGGATTGCAAATTGGTGCAACTACTCTAGAAAGTAGAATGGAGATTCCTCAGAAACTTTGGTAAGGAAACACCATTTGACCCAGCCATCCCACTCCTCAGTATTATACCCAAAGGACTTAAAATCAGCATACCACGTGGATACATCCACATCAATGTTTATAGCCATTCAATTCACAATAGCTTACCTATGAAACCAACCTAGATACCCTTCAACAGATGAATGGGTAAAGAAACTGTGGTATACATACACAATAGAATATTACTCAACATTAAATGATAATAAAATCATGGCATTTGCAGGTAAATGGATGTAGTTGGACAATGTCATGTTAAGCAAAATAAACCATGCCCCAAAACCAAAGGCCAAATGTTCTCTCTGATAACTGGCTACTGATCCATATTGGGGGGAGGGTAATGGGAGGAGAAGAGATGGTGGAATGAGAGGGACATCATTACCTTAGGTACATGTATGATTGCACAAATGGTGTGACTATACATTGTGTACAACCACAGAAATGAAAAGTTGTGGTCCATTTGTGTACAATAAAATGAAATGCATTCTGATTTCATGTATAACTAATTAGAACAAATAAAAATAAAACAAAATAAAATGAAAATTATGTATATAAACTTTAACTTTCTTGTGAGTAAGAGTATATACATGCAATTTTCATGCAAAATATGCTTCTAATTGTTTTAAGTACCTGAAATAAAATAAAATAGCTACATTATAAAACAATGACATCTAATCATCTGAACAACCCATTTTCAATAATATCAATTCAAATTATAGCTGATCTATACAAATAAAGTGAAACTAATTTTTGTTAGAATATCTGAAACAATAAACTATTTTAACTTAAAATTGCTATTTCTGTTAGATCTTCAAATACCCATGTCAAAAAGGAGAACATCAGTTAAGAGACACTTTTTATAATTGTTCACTTTCAGGACAATTTTGTAGATATTTGCAATTAAATGTCAGTTCAATTTTAAAGCCTTGAACATGGCCATAGTTTTTGTATCAAAATATTCTCCCCTTTCACATAATGATTTCTTTCATGTTATCATTACTGTACTGATTAGACATTATAATATTATGTATTTGAATTCTCAATAAAAGAAGTACTCTCAATTTTAGCTTCTGACCAGAAATGCAGATGGAAGAAGTTATTACTGAGGAGTATTTGAACTGAGGAGGTCCAACAATAATCATAATATTCTTGCAATTTTTAAAATTCTGTGACTATTAAAATTAACACAAAATAAAAGTCAAAGGGGAGCTATTGTAAAATGATAGCATTAAGCCTAAGTATCTGATTTGAAATAATGATTTTTTTTATAAGCAGTAAAAGGAGTCTCTTCTGCCTGTTGTTTTATTTAATGAGTGGTATGTGAATGTTTTAATTTGTACTTAAAAAAAAGAATGGAGCTCCGTCTAGTAAATGCTTTTTTTTTCTTTCAAATACTGCTTGCCTGGCAGCTTAGTCATGTATGTTTTTGTGTTTTATTCCTTTGTTTTGAGGAAAGGTCTTGGTATGTTGCCAAGGCTGGCCTGGAACTCCTGGCGTCATGCAGCCTCTGGAGTAGCTGAGGTTTGTGGGTAAGTGCTACTGTGTCTAGTTCAGACCATTTGGTTTTTTTATGCTCCTCCCTATAAAAGAAAGTAATTTCTTTGCAGTGACTCTGCATTGACAGAGTACAAATCAGTATATAACAGTGAAACATGAAAATTATATGTTCAATCTAATGAGCATTCCTAAAGTTCTCTGTGACTTTTGTTAATTTTCTATTTTTCTCCTTCTCAGTTAATGCAACCAAGAAAGTTTCCTTGCAAAAATAACTGATCTCTCCTTTATTTATGGAAACTTCTTGCTGCTTGACTAGTCAACACTTCTCTGATGACATTCTATTTTTGTCTGGTGATTTCAAGATAATATGCATAATCTAAACTTAAAATAGTTATGTTTTTCTTGTATAAGTAATCGTTGGTGTTGGATATCCTCCAGGGTAAATGGATATTTGAATACTCCTCTGAATGCCACCTGGAAGTATTATGGATTAATAACTAATAATCTTAGCAATTGAGTGACTTAAATAATTATTAATTGCTTATTGCCAAAAGCATAGTTTTAAAGCATAGTTTTAATTATGTTTATGTGAGTGTATGTGTGTGTGTGTGTGTGTGTGTGTGTGTGTGGTGTAGAAAAAGCCATTAGATATAATTATAATCCTTAGATTTAATTGTGATTCTATGCTATTTTCAATCATTACTTCTACTCTGCACTAAATTATTTTAATCAATATATTGATAGTATATTTTGTTTTAACATAACCTCTCTCAATGCTTTTACTTTTGAAAATTCTTCTTGTCTATTCTACTTCATGATTATAATTTTGTTGGTTACTAAAAATCAAAAATCACTCTGATATTTTGGTTGAAATATTCTGGATTATACAGATACTTTTGGGCATAGTGTATACTATATATGGTCTTATCTAAATATTTTTCTTTCAATGTATTTGTTTATGTTCTATAATTAACTTCTACACATTTGACAGTATCCAATATTTGAAGACATCTAAAGATGATAGTATAACTTCAGTGTGTTTTTACTTTTCTAAATGCAATTTCTAGACATACTAGCCTATAACAGCCTTTTTGCATTTTGTAAATAGGCAATCTTACAATTTATGTAGATAGAATACTGAAATGCTTTTTAAATAAATGTATTTGTGTTCTGGTCTTTTTCCACTTTCTCAAATTCCAAGAGTCATATTCATTATAATATCATTGCCCATTCATTCACTTTAATCTTACTATTTATAAAAAATGGAAGACCAGTAACACAGCTGTGTGGTAGAGCTCGTGTCTGACATATACAAAGCCACAATTTCAATCCTCAGAACTGTGAAAAAATAAATACATAAATTAATAAAAATAGTTTACAATCTATTTTAATAATTTCATGTAAAATACTTTTTATCATGCAAATATTTTATTTTTGTAATTTTAGATTTTTTCATTTTATTTTTATTTAACTTATAACTTGATTAAATGTTACTTTTTACAAAATTTATGTATTCCTATCATAAATACTAACGTGACAGATAATACTCTAATAGTCTTCTGGCTTAGTTTCCTAATGCTTTATCAAAAATTTATATTAGTACTTGTGATTTGATGATTTTGTTACTGTGCTTTTCTGTTTTCTACAATTCACATATTAACTTTCAAAAGCAATTTTAAAACAAAAAAATAAAAAATGTGCATTAGTATTTATTACTGATTGGTTTACAAATTTTGTGGTTGTGAATAATTCGAGAACATAAATACACATAGTATATGATATAATTTGTTACATAGTCTGTTTTAGGCAGATTTTTTTGCTTCTATGACCGAAAGACCTGACAATAACAATTAGGAGCAGAAAAGTTTATTTTAACGTTCACTGTTTTAGAGGTTTCAGTCCATAGATGGCTAACTCCATTCATTGGGTTTAAAGTGAGGCAGAACATCATGGCCAAGGAGTGTAATGGAAGGAATCAGCTCAAGATATTACAACAGAAAGGAGAAAGAGGAAGAAAGAGAGAAAGAGAGAGAGAAAGAAAGAGAAAGACAGACAGCACTCTCCTCACCAGGACAAAATATAAAGTTCAAAGTCATACTCCCAGGGACACAACTCCTTCAGCTACACTCTACCTGCCTACAGTTTCTGCTAAGTGAATAAAATATATCATTTATATATGTTTTATATGTGGGGCAAATCTCGAGCATATGCAGATTATTAGAATATACTGATCACTGAAAATGATAAAAATTTTCTGGACTGATAAGATTATTGACTGAGACCTAGGAAGTCCCTGACTAAAGTGTCTTTTCTTGTTTTATCCAATTATTAAAGTCCAGTTTATGATACATTTAGCTACAGCATTATCTTAGGCATGTTTCTGGGTATATTTTATTCCCATTTGCCTTTTATGTACCTGGTGCTACTTGGCACTTTTTTCTGAGAAGGAATAGCAAATAACGTAGCATTTTATTTTGCTATGCACTGAAAAGAAGTGATGCAGGAAAGTATCTAGTACTTTTTCCGCTTGCAAAACATCAGATTTATTGATTTTGTTTTCCATATTATAAGATCAAAAAGTATAAAATCTAAAAGAAAATGCACTTACAAAAATTAATTCCTGGCTTTTTTTTTTTCTTTTTTTCTTATTTGATACTGAGGATTGAACCAAGGAATGCTTTTCCTCTGAACTACATCTCCAGTCCATTTATTTATTTATTTTTATTTTGAGACAAGGTCTCACTATGTTGCTGAGACTGACCTAAACTTGTGATTCTCTTGTCTCAGGCTCCCAAGTTTCAGAAACCACAGGAGTTACACTTATTTTCAAACCATGGAATTTGAGGTAACTTACCAAAATATAAATAGTTCCATGTTTGAGGAGTACATTTCTTGGTTATATTAATACTCCTAAGTCATTAAAGATTAGGTAAGTAAAATATTAACATAGGAGACTATAAAGGTTAAATTTATGGTGACTGAGTTAACAGTTACCAGGATAGCTTAACATTTTTAAGCTGTTTCCAAATAAATTAACATTTGTATTAATAGACTGAAAAAAAAAAATTCCCCTTCCACTATGTGGGTAGGCATCATGTAATCACTGAGAGCTTATCTACATAGAACTGTAAGGAAGCAGAAGTACCAATTCTCTCTTCTTGAGTTGAGACATCCATATTTTTCCATCCTTAGCTCTCTCAAAGATCATTTCTCCTGGTTCTCAGATTTTGGTACTTTAGGACTGGGAGTTCTATCTTCAGTTCCCCTGCTCATCAGCCTTTTGAATACAGACTGAACTACATCACTGTCTCAATTCTGCGGTTTGGAACAATAATGGATACATCTAGCTCTTCATAAATACCTGTCAATTTTCGTAATAAATACCCACATACATCTGCCTATCTATCTATCTATCTATCTATCTATCTATCTATCTATCTATCTATCTATCATCTGTCTGTCTATCTATCTATCTATCTATCTATCTATCTATCTATCTATCTACCTTCCTACCTATCCTATTGATTACTTTTCTTTGGAGAACTCCAACACAGAAAACTTTTATTAAATAAAGTAAAAGGGTGTTAATTTACAAAATATACTTGAAAACTTCTACAGGAAGAAATAAAGTGTCATTTGCATTAGTGTAAATGGGCTATTTATCTATAAAGTCTTTCACTGTGATACAATTTTACATTGTATTCAACTCTACTCAAGTTAGTTGTAACATTTTGTGTTCTCAGGTTACAATGTAAGAAACAGAAATATTAGAAGATTATAAGGAAATAAATGCTGCATATTCCCAGTAAACAGTCAGCATTTTTATATTAAAATAACTTTCAAATGTGTTTTAAGGAAAACATAACTATTAGTTATATTGACCAAAGGACATGGATGTGAAGTTTAGTGCTATCATCTGTGGCACCTAAATTCTTCAAGTATGTACAGAACCGAGTATGGAGCTCTTATGTTAATACACTTCAATAATGTCTCTTGTATTTGCCTCTCACATAGTCATGTACTTTATTTTTTAAAATCTATATCTTATGATTAGAAATTTTTGTAGCATTTTAGTGTTATAAACAGGCTTCAAACACTCACTTTCAATGTATTAAATCAGAGTGACAACTGCAATCTTTTTCTCCTTAACATATAACAGAATTTTTTTTTCCTGACACTGTGTTGACAGCAGGGATTAGCATGCTGGCCTTGGTGCATCCGCTCCTGTATGTGATATTGTCCATGATTCTATGGCAGGTTAAGCTAGACAATAAAAATCCTTGAATTTTCTTGCTTGCACAATAAAAAAGATCAAAATAAAATCCCAGAAGCCTTGTTATACTTTATCTATTTTTTCTTCTTCTACACACATGCTAAAAGTAAGTTGTACCAAAAATTTTTTTGACATTTTAATGCTTGTGATGGTTGGTAAGAAACACCTCTACTGAAAATTTAGCTATTTCAATGTTTCAGAGAGAGGCTACATTTATCAACACACATCAATAAAACCCAGATAATAATACACATGCGCCCTGCAAACCAAATAAAACCAATAAACACAAAAGTAGCCTGTCATGAGACAGTATCTACTGAAGTACAAGTAACTAAACAAACAAAAATTAAAAAATTAATAAAATAAGAAATTTTTAAAAATCCATTATAGACTAAAGCAGAATATCCATCAGAATTTTTGTGGCTAAATTTGTTTGTATTTCTCAGAAACTCTTTTCTTCTCCTAAGATTACTGACATGTTTACTCTTATCTAATTCCTTTTTTGGGGGGGGGGCTGAAGGGTACCAGGGAATGAACTCAAGGGTACTTGACCACTGAACCACATTCCCAGCCCTATTTTTTGTGTTTTATTTACAGACAAGGTCTCACTGAATTGCTTAGTGCCTTGACATTGCTGAGGCTTTGAACTCACAATTCTGTCTCAGCCTCCCAAAGTGCTGGGATTATTTACCTATCTAATTCTTTTTAAGCATAGCCAACAATTAGAACAAAAAAGCAAAAGAAAGGCAAAAAGGAAAAAATACCCCAAAAGATAAAGGTAGTGTAAGCAGCAATAGAAAACATGCATATAAAATATATGTGTTTCAACAAAATGGAATATCTGGCCAGTCCAGTTTCTGTAGTATGTCTGTAGTATTTCTGTAGTATGACTGATACACTTCAGTCAGAGCAGAAATTGAATCCTTAACCAATGAGGGAGTTCAGTGGTGGCTGTCTGTTTCTACTTCTTCTCCTCTCCTTCTCTATTTTTCTGCCCTCTTCCTATTGATTCTCCTTTTTCTCTCTCCTTTTTCAAGTACAATTGCATAGGGTAGCCAATACATGACAGCAATAAAACCAGATGTTTACTTTGAAGGAGATGGGTAGATGAGAACCTATAGAAATATTTCCATGGCTGATAGAGCTCCATGTATTATGTTATAACCCACTAAATTAATATAATTTTGTTTTTAGTAATGAGTATCACTCATATTTTATACACACACAGATATATCTATATATCTACATATAGAAACACATATACTAGGGTACTAGGTATTGAACCCAAGGGTGTTTTATCATTGACATTCATTCCCTGTTCTTTCTAGTTTTTAGTTTGATACAGTCTTGCTACATTGATAAGAGTCTTGGCAAGTTGCCCAGGCTGGCCCAGAGCATGTGATTCTCCTAGTTCAACCTCCACAGTCATTAGGACTATAGTTTTGTGCCAATGTACCTGGCTACCATATATATTTTTTGAATCAAGTTTTTGGTCTCCATTTATTTTAAAATATAATATAAATAAAGGTACAGGAAAGTAAATCAAAATAATTTTTTTAAAATTTTTTTAAAAATTTGCCATTGAAGACAAAAATTCTGACTTGAATCAATTCCTATAATTAGAGTATTAGTAGATACTAGGTATGAAAGTAATCTTTAGAATATTCACTACTAAGTGAGACTTAAGGCAGGATGCTTTTTGCTTGTTGCTATTTTGTAAGATGGCTAGAAACTAATAACACTTAGAGAAACAGCTGCTTTTTGACATGTTTGGAAAATAACAACAAATCTTAAATTTAAGAACAAAATGAGATAATACATGTGAGGTAATGTTAAAATGCATTCATGTTCTATTAAGTTACAAACAGAAAAAGAAAGTGTTGGCAGCTTAATTATTTATATAGTAATGGTTTATATAATTAGAAAGATAAATATTTTTCTTGAACACATGAAATTTACTTCCATAGTATCCTATAATATATTGTGTTATTTCTCTTTAGTTCTTCTCCAAGTGGACTTTTTTAATCACTTAATTTTTTACACCAGTGCTTTATATTACTGATTAGGATCTTAACTAATTATACTTATAAATTAAAAATAACTTTTCAAAAGATTATACAGAAAAAAAATATAACACTGATAAAATTGAAATGATAAGTGGTAGGTTACCATGACTTTTTAAAATATAGCAAACAAGATGGAATCTTTACTTCTTATTAATTTAGAAATAACATAATACTCAAATTATGCTTATTTATGTTAACTTTTCTGTGGTCAGACACAAGGTATCATGATAATTATTCAATTATCTTAAAGAAAGGAATCAGTGGCAAATATTAGAAATATATATTGATAAACACTAGTTTTAGAATATCAAGAATTACTCTGATTTTTTCATATTTCTAGTTCTTAACCAAATTCATTCTGTATTTAATTGCAAAAATACACTGGTAAGATATATATCATTATCTCCTTTATACAAGTTAGTCTGAAATTCTGCCTGGTAATGATTCCTAGAATTATACATTTTCAATGGATCAGGAGAATCCTAAATTGGTATTAAAACTTTTATTACATATTCAGATATTTTAATTAATAGCTTTTTTCATCCCTCATAGTAATTCATACAAAGTCTATGAGGTATATTCTTTGTGCTTTTTTTATATATTCTAACTTTTTTATATAATTCTAATTCATAATTATTGTAGTCCATAAATTTGATGACTAAAGTGGATAAATTTTATATTGTAAGAAATCATTTTGATACTGATATCCTATT
The DNA here is from genome assembly GCA_004024805.1 of Geosciurus inauris. Classification (NCBI taxonomy): domain Eukaryota; kingdom Metazoa; phylum Chordata; class Mammalia; order Rodentia; family Sciuridae; genus Geosciurus; species Geosciurus inauris. The sequence goes on along the minus strand of PVHX01000918.1, from coordinate 159,378 downwards.
TTATAAAAGTAAAAATAAATTAGACTAGATAGAAAAAGAATAAAGTTTCAATTCCATATACATGTTTTATTGACATTAATAAAGAAGGTAGTGATAAAAAATAGTAGACTATACATAGTTTCTCATTGTCCAAGAAGTATTTGCAGAGTGATTAAAATGGCATTTGTCTTCTTAATGATTAAATAAATTTTGTTCTCTTCAAATAAAAATGATGGCATGACTTTTGATAAGGCATTTAGATAATATGTCACTCAGGTAACATGTTCTATGCAAAAGAAGTGATGATTAGTGTTAGTTGCTACTGCATTTTCAGTGGGTTTTAAAAATCGGTCAACCACATGAATACACATATACACTTAAAGTAAGAAATAATTAGAAATTAAATTATACATTTGTTATATTAGGCTTTTAAGCTTACTGTTATTATTAATATCAGATAATATATAAAGGTTTAATTACAGCTAAACAATGGAAATATTCTGGAGAATTAATAAAAACTTATTTTTTGACTTATTTTCTCTATTTTTTCTCCATTTAAGACAAATAACCTTAAATGACAAAACAACAGAAATGCAATTGATTTTGTTGTATTAGAATTTGGACTGAGTGCACTTGATAATTCAATCAAATTCTTCTGTCAGTACCAATTTGTTTTAGCATTTGATATTCCAGTAACAGAATTTTCTCATGATGACCTCCCCTTCCACAAGATGGAATCAACAACTTCCAATATATCAGTTTCAAGGAAAGACATGGTAGTCTATTGAACCGTATTTTCCCATTCACCTATCTAATTTTATAAGGAAAAATCATGTATTTTAAATGCAGCTACACACAAGTCAGTAATAAGCAATAATCCTTTCTTTTTCTAAATCTACTGTTCAACATCTAATTTATATCAAGATTCTGTATGTTTCTGACTTACCTATTTTCTTCTTACTAACATTTCTGCTATCTGCTTGCAAATATGTCATTTCCTAATTACTGCATATTTTAGCCATCAATTTTTTGATGAGGAATTGCCCCCAAACTTAGACTATGATAACAACAAATATTTATTTTCTCACATAATTTTTAGTTAGCAATTTAAGAATGGCTCGCTCGTGTGTCTCTGGCTAACGGCCTCTCATGATAATGCAATTATGAATGTATAAACTTATGTTTTAGTGTCATTTGGGTACTTAACTAAGAGCATCTATCTACAAATGTGTTAGGCTTTGGTTTCTCACCACCTCAACCTCTCCACAGAGCTGCCACATACAATAGCAGCTTGATTCCCACAGAAAACAACTGAGGAAGAGAAAGAGAGGGCACACCCAAAATAAAACTAATATTTTAATGACATAATCTATAAAGTGCCATCTCGTTATATATTCTTTATGGTTTTTATTACATGCAAGTTAATAAATCCAAGGAACACTTACGGAAAGGAGATGAAATAGAGTTGGAATAACAAAGTCTGAAACCAGGAAGTGGGAATTACTGAACACTATCTTCAAGACTGCGTACCACACAGTGGATTTATAATTAGAATTTCTAACATAAGATATATTCCACTGGCATATCCTTCTTTGAGTAAGTCTTGACTATCTTTAGTCCTTTACTTGTCTATATAATGTTAGTAAGTTTACAAAATTTCCATCAAATTTCTATTGCCATTTTTATTTAAATTGCATTCAACATGTAATCCTATTTAAAAAGATTATTTGTAATTTCAATCATTCTTACCCTTGGATTAAAGATCATTGATTTCTATAGTCTTTAATATCTCTTCATAAGGCTTAGATTTTTTAAAATTTTTTGTTACATTCACTCATTAATTGTTCATATGTACATTTAACTATGTGGTCATTTTCTATCTAATATTTACAATATTCTCTTCTAAGTAATGGGGCTAAAGAATTGAACAAAACAAGTAAACATTCTTACTTATATATAATATATATTATTTTGAAAAAGAGAGAGAGAGAAACAAGGTGGGCAATCATGTTAAATACCTAAAGTGAATAGTGTATTAGATGTTGAAAAGTGTATTAAAAATAAAGTTGGGAAGAAAGAACATCAGTGAGAACAAAGAATGTAATTTTAAATATAGTAGTTAGGTGTTTCTAACTGAACAGTTTTTTGAGAAAAGACTTGAAATGTTGATGAGTGAGTGAGCAAGGCAGGCGAGTACTAAGTGAGAGAACATTTAAGGCAGACAACTGGAAACGTGAAAAACCCTAGATACATGCGTAGTCTGAGTTTGATTTAAAAGATCAGTGAGGCCTATGCAACAGGATCAGGCAAATAGTAAAGTATAAAACCAGATCTGGGTCAGAAGCCAAATCCTCGTCTTCACTTTTTTCCATTTTAACAGTCATTCATTCTTCTCTGTGAGAGAATGGAAATTCAGCAAAAGAGAAGAAATACAGTTGTCTTACTTTTATTAGTATCCCTGTGGAGGCTATTATAGGTAATCATATGAAATGGTAATTTAATCCCAGGTGTAGCAGTAAGTATGGTGATAAGTGATTAAATTTTGGACACATTCTAAAAGTGTAACAAAAAATATAGATATACTAGATACATGATATGAAAGAAAGAGATATAAGGATGAACTTAAGGGAATTTATGTGAGTAACTAAAAGGATAGATTGGCAATAGAAAAGTGAACAGATTGAGATGGTATGAGAAGATCAGTAATTCACTATGAAATATCCACGTGGATTTCTAGTTGCCTATGGAAGTACAAAGTTAAGGCTTCTACATTAATGTTCTGTTTTTTTATACAGTGTAAATGCAGGATTTTCCCTTTTCAAAGCCCATTTTCTGGGTACTATTTTTGTTTTTACTTCATTGTTATCTTTTTGTATATGCCATTGATTATTTTTTTCTAGTCAGGAGTGTTTTAGTCAGCTATTATACTGCTCTGACTAAAAGACCTGACCAGAACAATTGTAGAAGAGGAAAAGTTTAGCCGGGCATGGTGGCACAAGCCTGTAATCCCAGCACTTAGGGAGGCTGAGACAGGAGAATTGAGAGTTCAAAGCCAGCCTCAGCAACAGCGAGGCGCTAAGCAACTCAGTGAGACCCTGTCTCTACATAAAAACACAAAATAGGGCTGGAGATGTGGCTCAGTGGTCGAGTGCCCCTGAGTCCAATCTCCAGTACCAAAAAAAAAAAAAAAGAAGAAGAGGAAAAGTTTATTTAAAGGCTCTTAGTTTCACAGGTCTCAGTCCATACACAGCCAGTTTCATCATGGCAGAAGGGTATGGCAGAGGGAAGCAGCTCACATGATGATGGAAAACAGAGAGAGAGAAAGAGAAACTCCACTCTCCAGATACAAAATATGTACTCCATAGCCATACTCCCAGTGAACCACTTCCTCCAGCCATACCATACATGCCTCCAGTTACCACCAAGTTAATTCTATCAGGGATTAATTCACTGATTAGGGTAAGGCTATGATCCAATCATTTCTCCTCCAAACATTCTTGCATTGAATCACATGTGAGCTTTTGGGGGACACCTCACATCCAAACCATAATAAGGAATTAGAAATTAATTTAAAGATCAACAGGATAAATGAAAATATACATCAAAAACAAATACTGCTCTGCAGCAAAATAAATAGAATGATGTGATAATGTGATATTAAGGTGCTAGTTAGGGAAAGTCTTCTCTGCAACGAAGGTACCAACGTATAGACATAAAAAACTAGATGTCAGCTATATGGATATCAAGGGACAGTATATTTCAAGAATATCAACCAGCTATTGCAGAGGTCCTAGGCTGATAACTCTCCAGAGCATTTAAAAAGACAATGCCACTGGAAAGTAGAATGAATGTGAGAAATTGTGTTTAAGAGAGATATAGGTGGGGGTCATCTCATATCTGTTTTGTAATCCAATTTAAAGAGTTGGGATTTGTTTTTTCCTTAATGACTTGGGAAACTATCAGAATAATCTGAGCAGGGAAACAATATACATATTTTTATAGAAGTTTACAATAACTTATAATATAAAAATTGAATATAAAGGTCTGCATTAGATGCAGAGATAATTAAGAACATGTCACAGCACTCTAGGGGACATGTAGTGGTATGGATGTTTGGGTTGAGAAGGCATATATGATAGAATTTTGTATACATTTTAGAGATGGAAATTAAAAAAAACATGATGAAACATGACATAGGGTGTTTAAAAAATAAAATAATCAGGAATGTGTCCTTGATTATTATGTGTACTATGGTATGATAAAAAAATTAATAAAAACTTTGTGAAGACAGGAATCAAAAATGTTATATCCATATTAACATAAATATATATATTTATTTCAAATGGAAATATCAAGTCATGTGTACAGCAGACTTAAGAGATCTATGCAGATTATTAAATGTAAACTCAAATATTTGAGAGTCCATAGTAGAATATTTACAGACATAGGATTAGTGTGATCATCAAAGGAAAAGGTAAAGTTAGAGAGGGAAAGGAAACATGAACCAAATTATTATTTTTTAAAAAATCATATAAGCTTATACACTGAATTAATTGAAGGAAAAATACTGGAAAATTGCTTACTCTTATATCAGAGACATGGCATTTTTACTTCTTTGTAAACTTGAACAAGTTTTTAATGCATTTGTTTTTTATCTACAATCATAATATGGTTAATACTCATATAGGCCCTACCACATTTTCAACTTTTATTTCCCCAGTCATTTAAGCTACATTTTCTCCTACAGCCTGTCTCTAATATTGAGTGACCTTTTTCTATAACAAACTGGTCTGAAATATTAACATGGTATAATGTCAAAGATCTTACACCATCTGTCTTTGTACGTACTTTGTATTAATCATTCACCCAAAAAGTTTTCATATATTCTTTAAAAGGCCATAGACCTTTAGATCCATTATTGTTATTCCCAGCATCATTGAAAAGTAATAAATCATTAGACTATTTGTACATTTAAGAAAAAAGCATTATTGAAACCTCAAATAAAATTAGGTTACACAATTGAACCAATTTAAATATATTTAACATAGAATATAATTTTTTATTATTAAATAAAACATTATAGAATCAAGTTATTTATAAATAAGTAGAAAAAAAAAAGGATTTTAGAGCTAGATTATTTGGTGACATAGTTAAAGCAAAATATTTTGATTATTAAACACATCAAGAAGTTCCAGTTATTTCTTATTAAATTCTTTTAGGACAATCTTAAAATAGAATTAAAATAATTGAAATGTAGAATTGAGATTATTTTTCCCCACACAGAAAGACTTTCTTAATTGTCAAACAAGTCAAAATTTATTTCTCCTTTATTCCATTATTGGACATATTTGTCTATTTAAAAGAAGATGCCCTTTACTATGCTTCAAATTCTCTAAAAGTAGCTTTTGATAAAAAGTTATCTCAAATTTATAATTATAGTCTTACAAATGGGAAATTTAAGTCCATTTCTTGTATAGTATTTCTAATAATTCATACATACAGCCATCTGAAGCCAAAAACTGATGTATTGCAAAATGCACATGCCAAAAACAGAACGTGAGTTTATTAGAATGTAAATTTTAAAACTTGGTTTTCTAAAATTTTAAGAAAGTAAATAGTAATTTCTGTAAATCCATTTGTATCACATCTATATATTATGGCTAAAGAGTTGTGAATGAAATAAACCAGAATAAAATGAGTAAATATTTTGATGTCAACGGTTGTTCTTAAAACAGTCAGTAAGTGCTCAGAGTATATCTTATCCTCTTACAATACTGAAGGGAGCATTGCTTCTTTTTTACCCTGCTAAAGCTAACATATCATCCTCCCAAAAGGTATTTTCAATTAATGCCACCATAAATATTTGCCTCTCAGTAGTTAAGTGTTTAAGAAAATCAAATTCTACAATTAAAATCATTAACATACATGACAGAGTTAGCCCCATATGTATGCATAAATGATCCTTAATTTCTAGAATGTCATCATAGTTTCAATTTCAAAATTTAACAAATTCATTTTTATTTAAGAGTTGACATTAACTATAATTAAATTTAATAATAGTCACTATATATTTAAAAAGCAACAAATCAATCTCAGCCAGTGTCATGTAAGAAAATTCTTATCAACTTTTGTTAACCTTTATTACATAAGAAATGGGAGCTAATATTTAAACTACATAGTCATAACATTTTATAATAGTATATTTTCAATAGTGTTTCATTGTTTTATATCTTCTAACTATACATGTATTCTGAAAAATATTCTTTCTCATCAATTGAAAATCAAGTATATTTAGCCTAATGTAATTGAATGTGGCAACTTTGGAGGAGAGTTTAAGAGAAAAATAGATATTTCATATGGTCTAATTTAAATTTGAATTTTTGGAAAACATTAGTATTTAGGATGTGCTTGAAGGCAAGATTTAACCTTGCTGACACTTACTGAAGAAATTATGAAATGATTTTTATACATACTTGTGTAATCCAGAAGCTTCCCACTCAATGAACAATAAAGACCCTCTCAATTGTAGCTATTTTGCATTTTGGTGGACTTGAGTATCATTTTCTGGTATATAGTTTATATTACTTATTTTAAAAAATCAGATGTCTAGAAAAAGTGAACTTCTCACTGGAAAATAAAATGGAAGTACAAATGATACTGGAAGTTCCATGTGTTTCTTTGTGTGGTTTAAGTCTTTTCATAATTAACAGTAAATGAAAAAGTCTAAGGACAGTGATTGAAGATTAAATGTGTTGACTGATATGAATATATTTACACCCTCCTAATTTCCCAATGTATATTAAATAAAAAGTTACATACATATAAAATAAAAATATCAGATGGGAGATCTGATCAAATGTGAAGAAACAAACCAATAAACAAACAAACAAAAAAAGATTATAAAATGGCAAGATTGAAATGTACTAAATAATTTGGCAGAAAATACCTGCAAAATAGTTTCAGTAGTAACGTGAATATATTTTTAGGAAAGTCAGGCATTGAAATGGCATGTTAAAATATTTGAATGCTGTGTACATCCCAGAAGGACAGCTGTTGAACATCCCTCCCAGCCAGAGCAGGCCTTTCAACCTGGACTAGAGAATGTGGATCACAGCAGTATTTGTTTAGGATAAGACTAAGGGAAATGTTATAGCATTTGTTTCTGGTGTGTCTATTTTTGGGTGTTTTTTTTTTTTGTTTTTTTTTTTGTTTTGTTTTTTTTAGTGTTTCCTGCTGGATTAGTAGCAGCAGTAGAGGAAATTATGCAAAAAAGTAAATTAGTTCATTATTAAACCTGGAACAATGGGACAACAACAAAGAATTTGACAGAATGTGGGAGGCCAGCTGTGAATAGCATTTTGGTGGTCATAATACCCATGCAACCAAAAAATTGTGATGCAATTCTATTTATAGGATAATAAGGACAGTGTTGTGTGCATTTGGCATGAGCACATTTTGAGTGTGTGAATATGTAAATGTTGAGATGCAAGAGCACTAACCCTCAGGCTCAAAATAAGAGGGTCAGCTGTTAATGATGAATTCTTTTTAATGGAAAAAGAATAATAAAAGAATTACATTAATATATTTGTTTAAACACAAATACATATATTCTTTAAAATTATTTTACCAAGAACAAGAAAAAGTTAAACATAACTTAAAGAAGTTTTTGCCCTTCAGGATGAAAATCAGAGGCATGGAAAAGTGTGGTGAAGGGAACAAGGGAACTGCTGTTTTTTGTTTTTTTTTTTCTTTTTGGTTGGATTTAAGTTTTGGTTTTGGTTTAAGTTTTTGTAAGACATCCCATTTACACTGCTTCATAAACTTGTGATTAACTTGTTTAGAACTCTTGCCAACTTGTTCTACACCCACTATCCACACTCTGTGTTGGCTCATCCAAGCTGTCACAGCAGACACAACCCATTTTCACTTTACCTTGGCTTCATAATTTGCTGTTAACTCTAACAGCAGCAATCTATAAGATATGTGCAGCACCCTCACATGACCCACACTGAAGAGACATAAAGCTCTGACCAGTGGTAGACAGAAGTCACCCCAGGTCTGGAGTGCTGACAGGCCAAGACACAACTGCTCTTCAGTGTCTAACTCGAACAAAGTAATTGGTGTCCACCCTGGTAACACAGACTTTTATTTACCCTCTGAAATCCCTGACTCACCATTTTCCTCTCTCCAAATATTTTGGGTAGCATTTCCTAATAAAATAGGAGCCTAAAAGCATGTGCCTCAAGTTCCACTTGAAGAACTTAAAATAAATCAGCTGATACCAGAAATAAACTGGTAGCAAGCACAGCATGTATTCATGTCATAAGTGCTAAGACTTCACCTTCAATGAATCAGATCAAGGTACAAGTGGCTGGAGATGTAATAAAGAGATGAAGTCTGCAACACTTAAATGGTATTGAGAGCAATGATAATGTAAAGACTGAGGAGTGGGATGGTTTTTGCTAATGACATTGAAAGGCCTGTAGAAAGAAAATTACAGGCTCAAGGCAGCCAACTGGAAATTGGTGTGCTGTAAAACTATAAAAGCAAAAGAGCTTCTATAGCCACTTTTTAAGTAGGCTCTTATTTCTTAACTAGATTAGGGCAGATTTTATTAGAAATTAAACCACTGATCTAATTGTAAAAGTAGCAAGTCTGACAACTAAAAGTCATCGATATCCCTGACAATATTCCTAAAAGCTTCAGAAAATTAACTGTCAGAGACTTGATACCTGGAGAGCTGATAAAGGAAATGGAGTGTGAGAAAACAAAACTGCCATATTCTCCTTAACCTTGGTGACCAACACACACAGCACTTCGTTTCCAGTATCAGGTAGAAAACTATTCTCATTCTTAAGCATGTACATTGATCTTCACAAAAAAGATGGTTGTTCTTAAGATCTGCCTGTGACACACATCATTGCCATTAGGCAATTTAGGATCATTGCTCAGAGAATCAATGCAGGTCAGTTTAGTTCATCTACCAAGAAGAAATAATTTAATTGCCAAAATAAATATGAAACCTGAAGAGCCTAGAACAATACTTTATGTGAGTAGATCAGAAGAGGGAAGAAATATAATCTGATGGCTGGGTTGCAGAAATAATGCTTTACTGTTACTAAAGATTCCATGTACTAAAAGGAAAATTGAACTTAGCACTAATATAATGGTCTGGAATGTCTTCTTGAGAGTAGATCATGGTGATGCCTGGAATACATGTGATGAGACTGGTAAACCAGTTGTTGGAGTATTGAGGAAAAAATAAGAAGAATCAGAATATATTTGCCCTACAATATCTAAGACTTCTGACTATATTTCCTTGAAGGGCCTAGAGGACACTCCCTGCACCTAAGCAATAAAGCATGAAGCCCTGGAGGGGGACCACTGGATTCTTTGAAAGACTCCTCAATAGGTAGGGGCAGGTAGTAGGCACTGCTGCTGTGGAGACTGGGTCCATAGAATTACTGATATTGTAGATGTCAAGACAGCTTTTAACTGTCAAAATCAAAGTGGATAGGATGGCTGTAGAAGACAACAAAGCTCAGAGTGACAATGAGAACATTTGACCATCGGTAGACTAATATAACAGAGTAACATGAAGTGGTATTCCTAGAGACGTGGTCTACTGGTCACTAGTGTTTTGAGGATTGTATAATTTTGAGACTAATAAATCGGTAACAAATAAAAATAAACAAAAATAAATAATAACAGTGAGCAAAAGACTAAAGTCTACCATTGCATGAAAAGTCATTTTATATTCAGTGTTCAGATAAAAGTTAGCAACAGAATCCCTTTACTAGAAGAGTACTAATTTTCCCTGAACAAAGACACTTAAATTCCATTGCACGTACATGTGATATGTGATACATACTCCTCTGAGCCTACCTGAGAAGATCAATGGCCAGTGTGAATTCCTAGATTTAGATTTTAGTTGACATTTGTACAGAGGCACTGAAAATATGATTCAGGTCAGCTAGTGTAATGAACTCACTCAACTCCAGTATGAAATATTGCAGGATTTGATTGAAAGCCACCAACATGATGATATGATATAGAAAAACAAAGTAGAGTAGACAAGTATTGAGGTACAAATGACTTTTAGTCTTGCCTACTCAGAGTTCTTTTTTAGAGCCCTTACTTTATCTGCAGACATTGAACAAGATCTGTTTGTAATTTTGTTTTCGGAAGAACTCTCCTAAAGTTCCCTTATCACATAACCCAAGGAAACTATATAATGAGTTAAATCAGATGTAAGTCACTAATAAATAGTCTTAATGGTAAAGCTTTGGGATCTGCCATGGGAGTTTAAAAATTTAAACAGCACATTATAAATCATTATTTATTCCATCTGTTATCTTGGCTAAATATCAGTACCAGAACTCTAAGCTTTCTTAGAGATAAGTAAAGGGTATTTTTAATTATAATCTGTAAAATGACATTTTACTAAGAACCACAACACTCTCAGATTTTCTAAGCAGTCGATCTGGAAGCAGAGTTTTAGTTCACACCCATATCATACTTACAATAAAGAAGTATATCCAACGAGGAAGGACATACTTAAAATCTTATAAAAGTCTTATTTTTGTTTCTTAATTTGTGGAATAAAAGAATATTGTGGTAGGAAATAGCATATTTCTGAGCAAAATAGTAAAACAAAGTATTATCAATTTTCAGGTTAATATCTCAATTGAGTTCTACCAGCAAAGTCAATGAATGAAGGAGAGTTGTTTCCCTCCACTGGTCTTCTATTCATTTGGTCTCTATACCCTCCATGAAAACCAGATGACTATATCACTTTATTAAAGATGATAGGAAGCTTTACTAGGACAACGTCATTCCTATACTTTCTGTGCTGCATACAATTTCCATATATTAATTAAAACTGCTGGTCTTAGTCATAATATGGTCCACGTCTTTGATTCTGACATTACAAATAATAATAGTTGGTTTTTTATGTTAATTATATCCATAACTATCTATGGTAAAAAGGATGTGGTAATTAACTTAATTTTTCATATAAAAATGTATCCCAAGAGATTGAAGACCAATTTTAGGAAGATTCAAAGTTTATTACAAGAGTAAAGATCTTAGGAATCAATTTGTGTAGGCATTTCAGGATCACTTTTGTTGTTGTTGTTTTTAAATTTCATGGCTCCTACCACTGAAGCATAGTACTTGATGAGATGCTTTGAATTGTAGAAATAATATAAGGCATTTTGGAATACTATAGTGAATGTTTTGATAGATTTAGAGAGTTGATGATTTCAAGACAGACACAGAGCAAAATAGATTTGGCAGCATATGGAGAAGATATTGCAAGTTATGTTACCACTTGAATCACATAACTCTGAAGCTCTGATGATTCTAGACATCTCTGCCATAGATAAGGATGCTTTTTCCCTAGGGAGCTTTAGTGGAAGAGTAACAGCAGAATAGTATGTTAAGATTCTGGAACAAAACTGTGATTTCTGAATCATAGAACAATCATTTCCAAATTAGTTCCTCATTTTGCTATAGGTTAATAATGAACTTTTGAACATGGGAAACCCAGTTTACATGCCAATATATCAGACCTTCATGATGTGGGAAATATTGGAGTTACCAGTGACAAGATTAAGCAGAATTTGAAACAAACCATTGTCCAGTGAAAATGGATTGTTTGACATCAGTGCAGAGCAGGCTTAAAGACATAAGTAAAGTATATGATAAGGAGCACTAACCGCCTTGTTTACCTACTTCACAGCTATAATCTCATAAAGCTTCCTTTAAAACTAATTGATAGAAAAATAACAAATGTAGGACTACTTCAGAGAACAGTTAGGGGTTTATGTTAATGATAGTCAGGAAAAAAATTAAAAAGCAGAGGCACATCATAGCAACACTTTGAATGCTTCCCAATGGACAGTCATGAACATAATGCTTGTTCATCCAATTCATGTGGATTTCATTGGACAGAGAAGTGGCCTAATGTGTCAAATGCATGGCCTCCTGATGAATGAAGTGTCATCAGGGGGTTCTAAAGTATACTACTTGATTGGAGATGAGAGATATAGAATTTTAGGAAAGAAATAAAGAAGTAAGCACAAAAATGTACAGATATTTGGGTATTGCTACAATTGCCATCAAACACAGGTGTCATGTATCTTCTCTTTCAACTGTTCCAGAATTTTCACAGTGAAACCATTAGTAGAGTCATGGTGATACGGATGGAAATTATGAAATGGCCAAAGTTCATAGACCTCATTTCTCCCAAACCAATTCTACCTATTGCCACTTACAAATGCAAAGATCACTGCTGCAGATATCAACCACAAACACTTGTTAGCAAAACATTAAGCTACTTGTTTGTAGGTCACTTATAAAATTTCTTGTGAGGGAAGCACTCTTCTCCTAGGATAAGATATCTTGAAGCTGATACTGAGATATGAAACACATGCTGCAAATGATGGTGTTCCTACTTATGTTCCTTGAATCTGGATCTATTGAGTTGTGGATTGAAGCCACTGAGGCACACAACATGTATCTGTTCTTGGATCAATGTATCTGGCACATCCTAGAGATAATGTTTCAACATTACTGGATGTTTTGTCCATCCTCACTCTCTACAAGCACTATTACATGTAATTATACTAAGACACATAGATTTTGCTATTTGCCATTTGTCAAACATTTGCAATATCCTGCATTAAAAAAAAAATAAACCTTGTTTCCTGATTCTAAGCAAAGATAAAGAGTGTCTACTTGTCTGTCAATCTTTCATGGGAATCTAAGGAATGATATTTTGTAAGAAGGTTGTATATCTTGTAGAGAGTGAAAGTGGAATTCTAACATCTGGGTAAATAACAAATAGCATCTTCACAAAAATCAACTGAAATGGATTAGATAATCATTATTCACCTTTCTTCACCCTGATATTTCCTCCTGTTTTCAACACAAGAAGAAATAAAAACATCATTTGTCATTTTTTAGTATTTACTTTCAGCATGATAAAATCGTTAATGGTAAATACATATATATGTGTGTGTGTATATATACATATAAACATACACATGCATATAAGCATATGCTAATAAGAATATAGAAAATTATTTTTTATTTTTATTTATATAAAAAGATTATTTGTTCTTTTAGATATACATGACAGTAGAATGTAATTTAGCATAGTATACATATATGAAGTATAACTTATTCTAATTAGGATCCTATTCTTGTGGTTGTACATGATGTGCAATTGCCCTGGTGCTGCATTTCAATAAAGGATAGGAAAGTTAAGTTTGTTTAGTTCTACTATCCTGCCTATTTCCCTCCTCCTCCTTTCCCTTTGTTCTCATTTGTCTAATTCAATGGACTTCTATACTTTCCCTCCCCACCCTCCCTTGTTGTGGGTTAGCATTCACATTTCAGAGAGAACATTCGGCTTGGTGTATTGGGACTGGTTTATTTCACTTACACTATATTTTCCAGTTCTATCCATTTACTAGCAAATGTCATAATTTTATTCTTCTTTATGGCTTAGTAATATTCCATTGTGTATATATACAGCATTTTCTTTATTCATTTATCTGCTGAAGGGCATCTACATTGGTTTCATAGCTTAGCTATTGTGAATTAAACTTCTGTGAACATTGATGTGGCTGCATCATTGTAGTATGATGATTTTAAGTACTTTGAGTATAGTCCAGAAAGTGGGATAAGTTGATCAAATGGTGGTTCCATTCTAAGTGGCCTAAGAAATTTCCATTCTGTTGCACCAGTTTGCATTCCTACCAGAATGTATGAGAGTACCTTTCTCCTCACATTCTCACCAACATTTATTGTACTTGTATTCTTGATAATTGCCTTTCTGATTGGAGTGAGATGGAATCTCAGTGTAGTTTTAATTTGCATCTCAGTGTAGTTTTAATTTGCATTTCTATAATTGCTAGAGATGTTGAACATTTCTTCATGTATTTGTGCACCATTCATATTTCTTCTGTGAGGTATCTGATTAGTTCTTTTGCCCATGTATTGATTGATTTTTTTTTAGTGTTAAGATTTTTAGTTCTTTGTATATCATTGAGATTGATGCTCTATCTAAGGTGTAGGTGGTAAAGATCTTCTCCCATTCTGTGGGCTCTCTCGTCAAGTTCTTGATTGTTTCCTTTGCTGTGAAGAAGCTTTTTAGTTTGATACCATCCCATTCTTCATTTGCTTCTTGCTTTTTAGGAGTCTTATTGAGGAAGTCCATTCCCAAGCTGACATGATGGAGAGTCAGACCTAATTTTTCTTCTTGGAGGTGCAGGGTCTCTGGCCTAATGCCTCTAGGTCGTTGATTCACTTTGAATTGAGTTTTGTGCAGGGTGAGAGATAGGGGTTCCATTTCAATCTATAATTAAAATTACATGAATTATAACTATATGGATTTCCAGTTTTCTCAGCACCATTTGTTGAAGAAGCAATCTTTTCTCCAATGTATGATTTGGTGCCTTTGTTTTGTATGAGATAACTGTATTTATGTGGGTATGTCTCTGTGTCTTCTATTCTGTTGCATTGGTCTTCATATTTTGTTTTTGTGCCAATGTCATGTTTCTTTTCTTACTATAGCTCTGTAGTATAATTTATGGTCTTGTATTGTAATGTCTCCTGCTCCATTTTTCTCACTAAGGATTACTTTGGCTATTCTGGGCCTCTTATTTTTCCAAATAAAGTTTATGACTGCTTTTTTCTATTTTTATAAAGAATGTCATTGGAAATTTAATAAGAATTGCATGAAATCTGTATAGCAATTTTGGTAGTATGGCCATTTTTACAATGTTAATTCTGCCTATCCAAGAATATGGGGCATCTTTCCATTTTCTGAGGTATTTTTCAATTTCTTTTTTTAATGTTCTGTGGTTTTCATTTTAGAAATCTTTGCCCTCTTTTGTTAGATTGATTTCCAGATATTAAAAGGTTTTTTTTAGGGTATTGTGAGTGGGATAGTTTTTTCTGAATTCACTTTCACCTGATTCATCAGGGATATATAGGAATGCAATTGATTTTTATGTGTTGATTTAATACCCTTATATTTTGCTGACTTCATTAATGAGTTCTAGAAGCTTTCTGATAGAGTTTTTGGGTCTTCTAAATATAGACTCATGTTGACAGCAAATAGGGATAGTTTGAGCTCTTCTTTTCCTGTTATCACTTTAATTTCTGTATTTTGTCTTATTACTCTGACTAATATTTCAAGGACTGTGTGAAATAGGAGTAGTGAAAGGGAGCATCTCTGTCTTATTCCAGTTTTTAGTAGGAATGCTTTCAATTTTTCTCCATTTAGAAAGATGATGGCCTCAGGTTTAGCATATACAGTCTTTACCAGATTGAGATATGTTTCTGCTATCTCTAGTTTCTCTAGTGTTTTGAACATGAATGCATGGTGAATTTTGTGAAATGTTTTTTTTCTGAATTTGAGATAAATATTTGATGCTTGTCTTTAGGTCTATTGATGTGATGAATTACATTTCTCAATTTCTGTATGTATGTTGAACCAACCTTGCAACCCTGGGAGGAACCTCACTTGATCATGGTGCACAATCTTTTAAATATGTTTTTGTATGTGTGTTGCCAGTGTTTTATTAAGAATTTTTGCATCTATATTCATCAAAGATATTGGTCTGAAGTTTTCTTTTTACATGATAAAATATTTAATGACAAATATATTTGCATATATGTATATTTATATATATATATGTGTGTATATATACACACACACACACATAAACCCCATAAACACACACACAAACACAAATTGCTTCATAATAATATAGAAAACTAGTTAAATTGTCTTCCAGCACTAATTGTGTTAATATTAACTGTATAAGTGTAAACAAAGCATACAAAATACATTTATAAATTATGCCTTATATACTTAATAGACATCTTTTGAATCATACAATCTCACTAAATATGAGAGGAATTTTTTTTATGATTTACAATAATAAAGCACTACAAGATATATGCCTTTAAAAAAGAGAATGAGAACTGTTGGTCATAAGCAAGCATACATACATTTTCTTTTGTTTAACTCATTTACATAGAAGAAAATTTCTTTATTCTAAATGTAAAATAAAATATATACTCCACAGAAATGAGAGGCACAAATTTAAGTACATGTGAAATTATATAACACTAATTTAATATATGTTTAAACAATTTTTATTTTAAAAATTTCTTTAAATTTATAATGCTAAGAAAGTTTTCCTCTGCCTATATATAAGAAGACTTATTTAAATATGAATAATTCCTGAAAAAATGTTAATTTAAATGCTTGTTTTCAAATCCAAATGCTAGTTAATTATTCTTTTCAAATCATGATTTAGATTTGATTTTTAAATATATTCCTGCAATGTTTTTTATATGTCAACTAATGCTCTCTCAATAAAATCTAAGGGAATTGTGTTGGTGTTTATAATCGCCATGAGTAGTTCTTTTCTATTGCTATGAATATACCAACAGTGATTTTATGTGAGCTACTTGGGAAAATATTTCTCACCATAATTTTAGTCTGCTTTGTATTAAGTACCTTTTCTTAGAAGAACTTTACAAGTATTATTTCATTAATCCCCCAACATTCTTGTGACAGATCTGTGATAATAATTATTATTCCACAGTGTAAAATAAAATGAATCAAAATGGCCTCTGTGTATTAGTTCCTAGGTTGTTTACTTTGTTGGATAATGAGACCTGATAGTTAAAAAGTCCACTATTATCAAAGTTGGATTTTTAAAAATCCAATTATTGTAAAAATAGCCCTCAAAAGCATATTTGTTATCCTTTTAGAACCTTCTTGCTTTGTATGCCCTGTGATATCTTACTTTGAATATGGTGGCTATTAATAAGACAGGATCTTATGTTCTAAGGCCCCAGGCTTCTAGACTTTGAAACATTCTAACCCAAAGATGCCCTGAAAGTTGCTGGGTGATATCACACAGGTAAAATCCTTATTTGCCTTCTGCCCTGACATTTCCCCTCCATACCATTCAGACTTACCACATTCTTTTGGATAGTCTCAGGCTGTGAATGACTTGACTTCTTAAAGAGCTTCCCAATCACTAAAAACCCTTGCACATCTTTAGATAGAACCCTGGACATGGACATGGGTGGTTATAGAGTGGGCTGATAGCAGACAGTGTGTATCTCAGCTCAGTGGTTTATTCAGTAATATTTTTTCCTTTTAGGCTATTGTTTTCCATAATGTGCTTTATGCAATATATGCTTGTGTCATCATGTCCTTTTGTTCTGTCCGCAGAGTTTTAAGAGGAGGTGGATACAGGATGTATAATGCATAGAAGACTACGTTTGACACTGAGATTTAGTTAATGTTTGTAATAAGCTATTTTTTTTAGGAAAAAAAATTAAGGTGTGAATTTAAATGGCATAGTAGAATAACCAAAAATGGCTGTGTTTCCAGTTGTAAATGTTTTTCTCATGTCACTGTATATAAAAACAAATTATTAAAATGGGAAATTCACATAAAGATTATGTGTATTTTAAGTTTTTAAATTTTCATATTTTTTTCTGCCCAGGGATGTGTCTGAAAAGCAAAAATCTAATACAATAAAGGAGGTTTGATTGGAGTGATGAAATACAAGAGGTTAGGAAAAGTGCACAAAAACTCAGGCTGTGCTATAAACTTCCTCCAGTTTGTGATTCATGAGTAAGCAAAAGTGATATAGAATCTTTATAATATTGAAATGGAATCAAATATAGATTCTTGGTTCATTGAGTCTGAAACCTTCACAACAGAAATGCACTTCTTCAGAAAACGGCTAAATGATCAAACTCTAGACTCACTAGGTTTCCAAATTACTTTGGTTAATTTACTTGCCCCTTTCTGCATCAACTGCCACATAATGTTCTTCTCTATCAATTATGAGAGCATATATTTAGGTCTCTATGAGACACAGTGGAAGTAGAGTTGTCCTTATATAGAAGTCTGATGACAAGAATGTATTACTTCAATTTTGTTAAGAAATTTTAATCAAACATTTAAGCAAACAAAAGAATATTGTCTTTTATAATTTAACATAAGTTCATATCAAATAAATTATTTTAATTGACTTCAATCAGCATTAAATTTTCTTGATTTGATTACAGGTATCATTGCAATTCATCTAGAAAATATACATTGTTTTTTATCAGAGGAAAAAAAAATTCCACTAAAATGTGAGGAAATAGTTGAGCTTGTAAAAGAAAATATCAAACCTCCAGGTATTGAAAGAAAATACTTCTTCCCCCAGACTAAGTGGTACTTCTAGATAAGTAATAATTTTAAGATGTGCTGTTTTATATCATGTACATATAGATAAACTCAATGGTTTGCAAAATAAAAGAGTACTTTCAAAATTCAATTGTGTCTTCATCAAGATTTTTAAGCTTCTATGAAGCATAGGTTATCATATATTCACTGAGTTTATGTATGAGATGCATGACAGGAATTAATATTTGAGCTTTATAAATTAGATGACAAATAAATATCATAATGAAAATTACCTTTTGGATGTATTTTGAAACTTAGTTTGTCACAGATGCTCATGGAACCTTAAGAATTCATTTTGCTTGAAAATGTAAAAAAATGATCCTAGTGTCATCAGAAAGGCTAACACTAGTAAGTAGTGTAAAAAAGAGAAATAAACAACAATACATTCTTAACAAGATATGTTTCTAGAAGGGTACCCACAAAACAGAACTTGCCCTTTATTATATAACAGTATTCATATTCAAAAATAGAATGTTCTGAATTGTCAAAATCAATACTACTAAATTTAAACTGAATATTCTCAGCAGTGCTTGATTTACTTCTAGAAAATTAATAGTGATAAACATTTTATATCATCATGCAGAAATGGTGTTTCCTTCACATCTAAATTTTCTAATGAATGAATGTCACATAAAAGAGGAGCATGTTAAGTTTCTTGCTTATATCTTTTAACTATTGAGCTGATTTTTTGTTATCCATTTAGATGAGAATATGAGAAAATAAATAGAATTTGAATAAATTTAAAACTGAATCAAATATTTCCTATAAAAATCACAAAAGTAATAACAGTGAGAAAAAATAATAACTCTAGTAAATGTTTCTAAACATGAAGGATAGTTTGAGAAAGACAACACTAGTGGAAGAATTTTTTTTTTTTTTTTGGTAGCTAGTGTATTTTGAAAAGTAGACTTTATTTGCTGGAATGATAATATTGATAGACACATTCTAGGCAATATTTATCTAGAAACTGTCAATCTTCCTTTCCAGAAAGATCTTTTAACATCTCTGTATTGCCATGAAAACCACAAGGAATAGATTTTCAAATGCAAAACCATGATGTTACTAAATAAAAACTGAGTGAGAAGACATCACAAACTTCAAAACAGAATTGAGTCAGTAACAGATAACTATTATAATTTTTATGTTAGCCGGGTGGGGTGGCCTATAACCCGGGGGCTCAGGAGGTTTAGGCAGGAAGATCCCAAGTTCAGATCCAGTCTCAGCAAGTTAACCATGTCCTAAGCAACTCAGGGAGATCCTGTCAAAAAAAATTTTTTTTTAATTTAAAAAGGTTTGGAAATGTAGTTCAGTGGTTAATTACTCTTGCGTTAAATCCCTGGTAGCACAAATTAAATAAATAAATAAATCATCATCATCATCATCATCATCCACATGTTATTGTTATCTGAGAAATTAAGAAAGAGGATAAGGAACAAAATGCTAGAGAAATGTTCCCAGGAAAAAATTTGACAATCTTAATCTATCATCTTATTAAAAATTGGCAACCATTTGGAACAGTTAAAAAAAAAAGCATCAAATATATAGATAACAGTTGTCAATAGCAAAGAAAAATAAACAAAAGAGCAGAATAAAAACTAAAATATAATTCAGAAATATTTTTCTGAAATAAAAATACCCCCTTCAAAAATGAAACTACATATTGAAAGTGTTGATTTGATGATATCTGCCCTGAATGATGCATGTCAAGATATACCCTAACAAATTTACTGTACCTTTGTAGGAGCACTCTCTGACCTTCAACCCCTCCCTTCCCTCTTTCCCTATTCTATGCTGATGGACTGCACTGCCTGACAGTGGTACCTCATTGTTTGTAACTTCGAGGCCATGGTTGGTCTGAGGACCATATATAAACTGTTGCACTTCCTGAAATAAATGGGCTATGCATATCGCTCCAGTGGAGCAGTCTTACCAGACCCTGGAGTCTGGGTGGTGTGACTCTATGGACCATTACCCCCAAACCTCGTCCTCTGAGACCCCACTTCATCTTCCCCAAGGAAGACGTCTTTTCATCTCTCAGGACTCCAACCCGTGGAGCACACCCAGGAGGCATGACTTAAAACAACATACCTTGAGTAAAATTAATTTTTAAATTTCTCATACTAAAACAACATACCCTGAGTAAAATTAATTTTTAAATTTCTCATACTAAAACAACATAACTTGAGTAAAATTAATTTTTAAATTTCTCATACAAAAAGTATCAATTCAGTGAGAAAATTAAAATATTGGACTTCTAAATTAAGAATAACATTTATATATATATATATATAAATATATATATGATTTAGTCATGATTATTGCATAATGAAACAACCATACTTAATGATGAAGAACAGATCCCATCCTATCACACTCATTTATTCTTTGGACAGGTAATTTAGAAATAGCAAGGTGAGAAAAGTTTGCTTCTGGTACACAATGTCTGGAACTTCAAATGAGAAAACTAAAGCGATCCGGGGTACTCAAATTGCTAGAGGCTATAAAAGAGGAAAAAAGAGAATGTACATCAAAAACCCATACTTTCCCAAGCACATATCTGGGTGTCTTGGCAGTGTTAACCTAAAGTTAAGATAAATTGATGTGTCCTACTTTCCCTTGGCCTCTTCAGCATGTCAGCCTCCAGAATGGGAGTTCTATCTTCCAGTAAACAACAAAGCAATTGCATGGCCTTTTATGATCTACTCTACTGTCATATAGAAACAGTTCAATCACAAGCCTATCTAGACAAATAAGAAGTCATAGACCACAGCTCTGAAAGTCATGGTTTTCAAATAATTGATTTTCATATTTTAAAACATCTACAGTAACCAAGAAAGGATTATCCAAATATTCTTATCCAGCAAAATTGACTTCATTATTGAAGGACAAAAATAAACTGATATTTGTATACAAGGATTAAAGAAATAGTTTCCCAAAGAATCTACGAGGAAAAAGAAGTCTTAGGTATCTGAAATAACCGAAGATAAAACAACAAATGATTGATGATGAGGATAACCTATAGAGGTAATTGGAATTAAGACTATATTTTGGTGAAAAAGGAGAGAATTATAGTATATAATATTCATACACAGAAAATTTAGATATTTTATAAATATAAAAATGAGTGAGAATTTAAAAAGCCAATGCAAAAACTTTAAAAATTTTATTCAGTAGTTACATAGAAGATAGTACTACTATTCTGAGAATGTTGTGTGTGTATTACACTAAATAATTTTTTAAAGATTATTGTATGATCAAATTCTAACTATTCCTGTGTGTTTCAGAACCACAATTTTCAGGTAAGCAAAAGAGATAAAAAAGCAATGAAGAATAAATATTCAGTAAAGAGTAAAAAAAATAAAATGGAATGATTACTATAAAAATAATATAATAGTCATTACCTAGGAAACTCAGAGGATTTCTGGAGTGGCATTGTTTAAAATTGTCTTCACCTATGGTAATTCATGGATCTCTGCTATCTTGGATAATTATTAAATGTATCAATAAAATACAATGAGATATTTGATCTTTGGATATGTTTTCTAGTTCAACTAAAAATGACTAGAAATATGAACAATGTATAATATTAAATTGTTTTTTGAAATTATATTCATAATTTTAAAAGATTAGTGATACTTATTAAAATGAATCATTCAGGTTTGGGGGCAAAAATGTACATATATATATGGTGAGGCTTGAGCATGTCATATTAAGTGGAATGTAGACAATCAAGGCACTAGGGATTTATAAAAAGGAGTCAGAAGTCAATTTAAAAAATAAAATTTTACAAAAAAAGATTGAATAATTTTCAAGAATAATAGAAAAAAACTATCTGAAAAATTAATCAATAGTAGGAAAAATGAAATATCCTGACCTTACTTTATAAATGATTTCACCATTATTTCAAATAATTAATAAAAACAATATAATAGCAACACAGATATATAGTAATTAATTGTGGTTTAAATTAGCTCTGAAATGCAGACTTCAGTTAAGAAGGAGTTTTTAGGAATATCAAAGGACAGCAGTGGACACAAAAAGAAAGGTCTCCCAAAGAAAGTGAAGTCTCTAGCCTGTGACTACGGAAAACATGAATGATGGCCCAACCCAGCCAGATCAACAAAAACTCCACACTAAGGGCAGATTTTTCTCAGTTCCTACTACCCAGTCCATCACACCTGGCTTTCAAAGCTGAGGCAGAGAATGAAACAGTGTATACCACAGGCAGAATTTCGGAAGCAGAAAGGAGGATATTTAAATCAAAGAATACAAAGTAGCAGAATGAAGGATGAAAATTCTAGAAATCTGATGTACAATGAATAAGGTAAATAAAATTGGGTTAGGCATTATTTTAATAAGATTTCTGAAGCTCTTGTTGCACATAAAATAGTAGCTATGAGAGATGAGAGAGATGTTAATCTACTTCACTCTAATAGTCATTTTAATTCCTATATGTACCCATAAAATAAAAACATTGAATTACATAGGTGTGTAATTCCACTTTTAAATATAATTTGCCTCTATATTCATTATATTTTAGAAATGGTAGATGTTTTTCTATATTATGCTTATGAAGATTCTTACAAATATATTGGAAAAAGGAGAATTCAAATTTCATCCCACCATTTTGAAAACTGCAGATAATTCTGATATGCAAATATTCCACGAACAATTATAAGTTCAGTTGAGCACAATGAATTTGCCTCTTTAAAAAATCTATTGCAAATTGCCCCCTTAGATCTCCATTTAATTATTAGCAGTCTTTTAAAATAACTGTATTTTCTCTTTGAGTTTGAAAGGAATTGAAAATGCCTTGCTTTTTCTCAGACACTCATAGGTATTTCTTTAGAGGAGAATAGGCTTTGCTAAGAGACCATGACCTCACTGTAAGGCCATTTAAAGATATTTAAAATAGATAAAATTATGATTGTGTGCAATAGGTTTTAGTTCAAAACAGTTATTTCTGTCACATATAACAGTGGGAGGAAAGATACAAAAGTGGTAGGTTATGAACTTGATTTGCATTGCTGTTTCTATTGCTATTACATTGCTATTTTATAAAAGGAAAGAAATTAGTGGGCTCATAATTATAGAGATTTAAAAAGTTTTTTCTAATACATTTTACATAGAGTAATAACATTTCTACATTAATGATTAAAGAAAATCCAAAGTACTCATGTTACTTCTTTTAATACATTTTGTTCTGCAAAGAACCAAAGATTTGTCTGAAATTCTCTTGTATTTGGGGGCAGGGAGCTGGAGTTAGCATACATTTGGCATGAGAATGATTGACTAGACTTGGGCTGGGAATAAATTCTAAAGGGACAGTGATAGATAACTGAATTATAATTATTAATTAGAATCATTTTTTCTGAGCAAAGGGTAACAAGATAGAAAATATATATGCTAGATTTAATTAAGATGATTCTTACGCAGATATATGGTTCTTGAGTCACAAGTTTCTGAGTTACAAATGGTTCAAACTTCTCCATCACATAAAGCCAGACCCATCTCAACTTTTAGTGAAAGATAAACTTTTAAAAACTCCTTAATGCACAGAGAGTCTGTGGACATTTAGCTTTTTCCCTGCTACTAATGGGTCCTGTTCTCTACCTGGCATCATTGGAAACTTAGAAAGTTGATACTTCCCAGCTTTAGGCTTGGAATAATTAAAAATGTATTTATGATCCTTTGATACAGATGAGACCAGCCACAAATGCAGCCTCTGAAGAAATATTCTTTTTCCTGTACCAAACATTTCTCAGTGGGAACAAGAAATTGACATTATAATGAAAAGATTATTATTAAATCTTTAAAGTAGCAAATGATTTAGGGATGACATTTTATGGTTTAAATTATGCTTTCATGTGCTGGTTGTATTACAACCTGATACTATGATTTACTTGACAAAGAAAGTTGAACATAATTCTAATCAATAAAAAAGTAAAGATGAACAGCTTGAGTTTTTCAACATTATTCCTTGAATAATCTATTGCAAATGTTTCTGGGGAGCAAAAGTAAAAAAGTAATCATATAGTATGTTCAGAAGACCTGAACATACTGTATTATAAGTACCATTTTGTTACATTAAGATTAGGGACAAAATTAGAGAAAAATGGCACTATGGGTAAACATCTGACTGGGATTTTACATTATCTTGACTATTTTTTCAAGACTTTACTCCTATAGCCTAGGATCTATGGATACATAAATTATTGTTCTTTTCTCTCTAGTACTTCTGTACATGAACAACTTTTCAGAGTATATAATTTTGTCATCTAAATTTATCAGTGCACCCATGGGAGAACTTGTTAAACAAAGCAGACATTGTTGTAATACAAAGTAAAAATCTTTTTTTTATTGCTGATAAAGTTAAATATTCAGTTTACATTTTAATTGGACAATTGCAATTTTTTCTTTTGTGAATTTCCTCTGCCAATATTTGGATTGAGTTCAGCCTTATATATTATCTGGCTTTAATAGTCTGCCTCTGGTTCTTTAGAAAGAGATGGTACTAAATTTATGAAAAAACATAAATGGTGAATAATTTTATGTATAAGTATGCAAAGCTTTACATATAGGATTTATATATAGTATTTGTAAAACCCTTTGATAAATATTTATCATATCTATTATATAATAAATATTACTATAATTTGACAATTACAATATCACAGCTTTGTTGTATGAAAAACTAGACACGGGACATTTTATGAGTAGTAATGGGTTTTTTATGAGTAGTAATTTATGAGTAGTAATGAGGATTTGCTCTGCCTAAATTCCCTTTATTTTAGACCTTAACTGTTATGAAGGTTGATGGTAATAGCAAAGAGCTGCCACCTTTATCTAGAGAATTGCTCTTGGCTGATGGGAGCAATTTTAGGAAGCTTACATCACTACTCTTCTTTCAGGTCACAATGAAGAGCCTGGGAGTTCAAAAGCCTTATCCTCTTGAATATAAGAGTGACGCTCAGCTGGGTGCAGTGGCCCACACTTCTAATCCCAGCACTTAGGGAGGCTGAGGAAGGAGAATCTCGAATTCAAAGCCAGCCTCAGCAACAGGAAGGCACTAAGCAATTCAGTGAGACCCTGTCTCTACATAAAACACAAAATAGGGCTGCAGATGTGGCTCAGTGGTGAGTACCCCTGAGTTCAATCCTCAGTACCAAAAAAAAAAAAAAGGAGTGACCCTCTTTTGGAGCAGGCCATTCCCCAGAGTCCTCCACTTGAGGATCAAAATATTTTTGCTCTTATTTGTTTCTATTTCCTTTCCTGCTTCATTTATTTCCTAAAGAGCATTTCTACAAAAATTCAGGAGAGCATTGACCTCTGTCTTATGCTCTGCTGTTGGTGAATGTGTGCTAAGTTAGCACCTCACTTGTTATTTTTCAGAAAAAAAGTAAAACCATGACTTTCATACAAAAATGAAAACAAATATGTCTTACAAATTTTACTAATTCATCAAGGGACCAAACTTGTGTTATAACTGGTGATACATACACACACACACACACACACACACACACACACATATAAAACTGGTGTTATATATATATATAACAAATTCATTGAAATGAATTTGTAAACAAAGGTACAATTTTTTTCTTAAGAAAAGGTTTTTGCCAATTGAAAATGTGCTGACCCATACAGTATTTGAATATCTATAGAAATTATTTTGCATGGTCATCAGTTACCTACATTACAAAGTAATAATGCATCTAAGTAGCAATGGGAAACTCCATTCAGATAACTTTGAGGGGCACCCTCTAGACATTGAAGAAGTTTACAATGAGACAAACATTTTATTTTGAAGCAGACATATTTGGAAAATAGTAACTATTCAGAAAATAGGATCATGTATATAAATTGATTTATTCAAAATATATAGCTTATTTTCTTATTGTTCTATTCTCCTCTTTTTTTTAATCTGTCTTCCACATCTTGTTAGAAACCAAGTTATATAAAAGAAAAATTATCACCACTTGGCTGGACATCTATCTAAAAGTAAAACTGTATTGGACAGAGATGGCTTGTATATTAATAGAGCACAGAGAAGATTTGTGTAGAAGCTAAGGTACTCCAATATGAGTTTTTAAAATATTTTTTGGTTGTAGATGGACACAATATATTTATCTTATTTATTTATTTTTATATGATGCTGAGGGTCAAACCCAGTGCCTCACACATGCGAGGCAAGCACTCTATCACTGAACTACCATCCCAGCCCCAATATGAGTTTCTTGATGAAAAGTTTTATGTAGTTAAATAATCTCAAGACTTGTCAGCAACAAGTCATCAATAATACTTAATTGAATGGAAATGGTTTAAATCAGGGAAATGATGAGGGCATTCATTGAAAAAAGGGGTACAATATGATTGTTCTGCCATCTCAAGTTTTACTGAATTTATTAGATGATGTTCTAGTCAGCTTTTGCATCATTGTGACCCAAAAGAAGTTTATTTTGGCTCACAGTTTCAGAAGTTTAATCCATGGTTGGCTGACTCCATTGCTCTGGATCTGAGGTGAGGCAGACCATCACTGCAGAAGATGTGGAAGAGGGAAGCAGCTTGGTACATAATAATAGGGAAGTAGAGAGAGTTCGAGAGCTTGGTTCATCAGGACAAAATATAAACTCCAAAGGCTCACCCCCAGTGATTCATATCCTTTAGATACATAACAATTGCCTATAGTTACCACTCAGTTGATATATATCAGTGGAATAATACACTGATTCAATGATATTTATGTCACACCCTAAAAAGAACATTTCTTTTGTGTACTATGAATGCAAATATGAAAATATTTAATGTTTATTCTAAATTAAAAAGCTTACAGAACATAGAAGATAAATTAATTCATACATTGTATCTATAGAATTTATAGTTACAGATATGATAAAACTCTTAATTGTCTCCATACCAATATTTGCTTGATTTGTTGTTCATGTCACATAGATTAAATTGGATTTAACAAGATATTTAGGAAGTTTGGAATTTTAATCCATAAATTTCAATTAAAATTATTATTTTTAAATTTAAAACCACCTCAAAAAACAATGAATTAACTGTTCAACACTGGAAACTTAATTCTATCAAATCTATTCTCAGTAATAATTCTGTATCATACAATTGTTGTTTTTACATGTTATTTTTAAAATGTTAATATTATTTTATTAAGAAATTATTTACATGTAGTATAATTGACCTTTCTTGTATTTTTTTAATTGCCAAAGACCTTTATTTTTTATTTTTATGTGGTGCTGAGAATCGAACCGAGTGCTTCACACATGCTAGGCAAGTGTTCTACCACAGAGCCACAACCCCAGCCCCTAACTGACCTATCTTAGTGTAAAATTTTTCAATATTAGCAAATTCTTATAGCCCTGCAATAATTACCACCATCAAAATGAAGAAGATTCCATCACTCAACAAATTCCATTTGTTCCTTTATTATTATCACAAAGTGTTGAGGGCTGTTGAGAAAATGAGCACTACTCATTCATAGCTGGTTAGAATATAAAATAATTTAGCCAATTTGGGTGAAAATAGCCAATTTGAGGGAAAAAGAATTTTATCCCAGCAATTCCATTTCCAGATATTTATCCAAGGGAACTGAAAACATGATCACAAAGAAATCTTGCTCATAATCACATCATTTAGAGTAGCTAAAACTTGAAAACAATCGAAATACATATCAAGTGATGGATGAATAAATTAAAAAAGTATGATATAGCCAAGTGGTAGAATACTATGTAGTCATAAAATGTAATAAAATATTTCACATACTACAAAATTGATGAACTTTTGAAAATATGCTATGTGAAAGAAGCCAGCACAACAGTTAACAAAATACTCAATTCATCTAAGGTAAATATGGTGTCATTCCTTTTTTTTTAATTTTCAAAATATATGAATCAGTAGAGACAGAAAATTGATATGTAATTGGCATTTGTAGAATGTTTGTTAATGTGAGATTTATTTATGGCATGATAAAATGTTCTGTAATTACATAGTAGCAATGACTGCATAACCTTGAGAATATGTTAAAAGCCCTGAATTGTTTATCTTAACAGAGCAAATTTCTTGGTATGTTAATTATTCCCCAGTAACAGATACAACACCAGAAACTGGAAAGTGATCACATTTGTCGGGTTTTGGTGTGTGGGAAGTGACAGACTACATATAGTCTACAAAAGAAGTTTTAGGGTTAAAGGAGTATTCTTTTAAAGCCTGGGATGGTAAGTACATGGTTCTTTACAAAATCGTGAAACTATACATTACATAAAATAGTTTACAAGATGTGCAAACAAAATCAACCAAGAAGTTGGAATACCCCAAGATGAGATGTAGATTATGAGAAATAATTCTAAATAAGTTATGAATGTGAGATAAAAGCACAGTTGAAATATTCTGAAACTGCTTCCTATTCATTTTTGGTTGAAAAAATTCATAAACATATGGTTATGATGGGAAACAAGTAGAAGTTACAAATAAGAAAGAAGGGAAGTCCAGAAGAAATGGCTAGGCTAGAGCTAGAGATAGTGTGAATTTATGTGTATCTGGATCTAAATGCACGTGGATAGATACAGAAACAATTATAGATAAGCACGTATGCACAGATCAGTGTACACCAAGAGATTATCTTTCTCTGTTGAGGGCATTGAATCGATGACACTCTTATAACAGGCAAACACAATCACCAAATCTTGGTGCCAAAAAATATTCTCTATTTATCTGATGAAGAACCATTTTGCCAGCCACACAGTAGACAATTTCTGATGTAATGATTTTTTCAAAACAGAAAGAGTTTGTTCATGAAGCAGCCAAATACGAAGAGCAAAGAGCCCACGACTCAAATCCATGTCCCTAACGATAGGGGTTAGAGGTATTTATAAAGAAACAGGGTGGCCTGAAGCACGCATGAGGTCACTGAAGTTGAGAAAAGTGAATCAGTGGTCTGTGCACGTGTAATCAAACTTAATGGCTCCTCATAGGACTAATGTTCAGAAAATGCTACTAGTGTGCTCTGAGGGCAAAGTCTGGGTGCTTTGACATCAAAAGATGCACAGACCCAAAGGAAGCATCACTTGTTTCATCTGGTTTAAGCTACATCCTAAGTTCCTGAAAAACAATTAGGTTACCATTCCTATCATGAACAATACCTTATCTATAGCAAAACTAAAGGAGAGTATTCTGCTCAGTTAGGGAGCCTCTAAAATTGGTAATAAAAGCAAGCAACTAGAAACAAATAAATATAGGGGATCTGTTCAAGTTTTCTCTTGGTTTCTGGTTTATATGAAAAATGACTGGTTCTGCAGCAGGAAAGAGAAAATGAAAAATGAGTCACAAACACTGAAGGGTACAGGGAAATAATGATAAGGGAGTCAATCAGTTAACAGCTATGAGTCAAAACCAAAAAGACAGTTCCACATTCCTAAATGAAGATGTCACAATCTTCTGTTTGTGAATAAACTTTCTGGACCACTAACCTCAACCAATTCAGAAACAGCAAGTACTTCTCTTTATGGATTGATGTCCTAATTCTAACTTCTCCCTGCTTCAATTTATCCTAGCTCTCTCATCTACAGCTGAGGTGTTAATTGTGATGCAAAAAATGTAGGCCAATATTTCCTATAAAAAGCTCTTGGCTCTTGGTCCAGTGAACATATAACCAATTACTATCTAGTCTTGTTGCTTGTAGTTGCAAAGTTTGCCCCAGGATCTGATCCTTTTCTGACTAGAATCGATAATAGCTAAATAAACCCTCTTATTTCACTGAACACTCAATCTCAAGATTTTTGGTTTAATATGATAGTTCCTCTTCCAGAATATGCTTGTTCTTTTCCTATAATATCATAATAATGAAAAACTCACACTACGCCTCCTTATATTTCTATAATACTCTCTCAACCTTCTCCAGAGTTTTGTACTTCAGAGGTTTGTACTCAGATTGCACAGGACTTTATGTAAATCAAAGCAGAAATGAAGACAAAGGAAATTCTAGGCAGCTTTTATAATTTGCTTGTCAAGGAAGGTTGACTTGCATAGAAGAGCTAACATAACATCATTGTACAGGGCTGGTTGCCAGGGCTATCTCCAGGTGACAAGTTTATCTGGGGAAGGTGGAGCTGTTGTTTTTAAAATGTTTATGGCTTTCACAGTTCAAAAGTTTTCATACTCTTGCCAAGTCCAGTGTTGCAAGAATCCCCTCAAAAAGAATCCCTGACTCCATTTTAGGTACTTTTGACTACTGTAACTCCATTTTTTTGAAGATGGTTTATAGTGGTATTCTGTATTGTATCTTAAAACAGGAAGAAGGTATTAATGTAAAAACTGGCAGAATCTAAATACAGTATTAAATCTAATTTATTTAAAAATGGTGTTATAAAAATAGGAATTTAAACTGAGTATGATGATGCATACCTATGAACCCTGCTACTCAGGAGGCTGAAGCAGGAGGATTGCATGGTTGAGGCCAGCATGGACAATTTAGTCAAATCCTGTTTCAAAATAAAATAAAAAGACTGGGGTGTAGCTCAGTGGCAAAGCACTTGCCTAACATGTGAAGGCCCTGGGTTCAATCCCCAGTACTGCAAGAAAAAAGAAAAGAGGAAGAGGAAGGGGAAAGGGAAGAGGAAGGAAAACAAAACAAGAATTAGACCAAACTTAATTCCATGGCTACAAAAATGTACAAAATGACAATAATTTTGTTTCAAAAATTGTTTCATGTTAAAGTGGTTAATTCTGCCTTAATGACAATAATTTACAAAAAAGTCAGTTATATTAGTTATATATTGTCAAATTTTTTGAGCCATATATATTGAACAATAATTAAATAAAATGAGAAAAATATCACACTAAATAATATATTTGAAGAAATGAAGAAATATTTTTTTAACATTTGAATGTATTGGTAAATTAATTACTCAGAATTTATTTATTTAAAACCTGAACTTTTTTAATCTAAAAGATTTGAAATGACAAAGAATTATGTCTTCTACAAATGTATTATATAATCTTGTTCATCATAGTTATAAATTTTAATTCACAATGCTACTTTATATCAGTCAATGATACAATTTCAATGTTTTATTGTTTAAAAACCTGTAGAACTAAAGAATTTTGAAATATGATAATATGTGCACAATTGTAAAGTGCTAATTAACAGTAAATAATAACAATTATAAAATGATATATAATTTGATTTTGCAGAAGTGATTTTTTAAATTTTTTTAAATATGTATTTATTTAACTGAATGAGAAAGTTAATGTATATAAATCTTGTGGTTTGAATGAAGACAGTAGTCTATTTTAAATCAACAGTAGATTACTGATTTTTTCTTTTGCTGTTATGAAAGTAACTAAAAAATTTAATATGTTGAATTTAATATTATCATCTAAGCTGGAAAGTAATCATTGTCACTAGTACAGTTTTTTAACATAGATGTTTAATATTTACCTGAATTTCCTATATTAAAATATATTGAAAAATTGTTTGAATATTGTCTGAAAAGTCAAATAAAGGAAAGGTAAGGCTATGTAAGTAAAACTGAGATTGATGTACTAAAAAGAAAAAAGTAGTTTACAATTTTTTTTTCTCCTCTTCATAGCAGTAGAACTATCTATGCCTATTAAAGCACCTAAGATCTCCACTTCTCATTTTTTCTATTTGAATTTTGGTGAGATTTCTGGCCTGTTTGCATGATAAAACTTAGAAATATGCATAACAGGTAACCTGTTCTACATGTTATTACTGGCCTTAATATTAGTTTTGGTTTACAGTTGTTACTTTTTAAATAAAGAAATAAATTTAAAAATTATGACACATTATATACATGACCAAAAACTAAATCTACACTTCAAATATCACTCCATTATTACTAATTTCAGGATGCATTTCAAAACATTAAAACTGAGTAAAAGAGTAACTTAAATAATTAAATATATTTTTTTAAAAATTACAACAGTTTTCCAAGGTTGTTGTGTGGTCAGACACTTAAAACTCTTCTTCATAACTGCACAGATGTACCAGTCACTATTAAATGTAATGTGGTTCTAATGAAATAATTTGTGTTAAATATTACAAATGTGTTGCATTATTATTAGCTTCCAGTCTCACATTTTTCCTGTTGCCTACTAGTTATTATTTTAATTGTCAAAGCAATTAACTTCACTGCTTTTTTCCTGAGAACAACAGAAACAGGGAAGATTAAGTATATTTCTATGATAGACAAGTCTTTTATTCTTTCAGAAGTGTGCATACATATGTACACATACAGTTGTATGTACAGTTATATATTTATATTATATATAAATAAGTACAGTTAAATACATATTTATTTATTTTTATAACATATTTAAATATAATTGGTATTTATATAAATATATAATTATTCTGTTTAATATTTTGTTATCTACAAAGCCAACAAATTAATCAATATAATATTTTTCTATAGCCAAAAATCTTTAAATATTTTCATAAATAAATAGTTCTGCATACTTTATATCATAATAATTTTGAGCATATGGATGTGGCATATGGCATATTAATTAGTCTTACACACATTAACTGATAATCACTATTTTTCTAATAAATTTGGTTTTATTTTTTATTATTGTGGAATTAAAGTTTAATTGTCTACATATTATCTTTAGAAATTTTCTTTTCAAATATTGGAAAATCATAGTAAAATAACATTTTCACTTTGTTTGTGTTATACCTAATAGATATTTAACCAAAAATCTTTTTCTACAGTTTTCTTTTGAATTTATATTTTATATATATACTCTATTATTCATATCCTCAGCAAATCATTTTTAAAATGCAAACCTATAAACACCAAAATATATACACCATTAATTTCTACAGACAATGTTCATCCTTTATGGTTTTTGTCTTTGTAATTTAACCATTCAACATCCTATCCTGAAGAGATAGTATTTGATAGGCAGTATAGGACATGAAAGTTTCCCAGAACATGCATCATGAAAACTAGAATGCAGATGAAAGTTAAGAAGATTACAAAAGGAACAGAGAGAACAGTGTTAACAAAGCACAGGAAGCATATTCAGAAAGAAGAAAACAATTCAATATAAAACTAACAAGTCAGAAAGAAAACAGGGAATGGAGAGGGAATTAATATTAAAATAGATTGGCCTTAGCAGGAAAGCATAGTGGATTAAATACAATTTCCCTTCTCTTACTTCCTGTATTCACAATAAATTAGAAAAATGGTGTTAAAAATGGTAGTAAAAACAAAAAAGATGTTTATATATTAGAAAGAGGCAAGGAATTATACTTCTCTGAATAGGAAAAGTAAATGGATTAACTGCAGTTGATGTAATGGGTACAAAAAACTGAAAGTAAGATCCTGGAACAAGTCAGTGTTAGGCCACCCAAAGCATCCTGCATTTTTTTCACATACCCCCCGGGAGGCACCAAGTGTTCTCATTGCTGAAGTTCTGATTGGCATTGGAACACAGACATTATGTGAAAGTTGGAAAAATTAAACTTCTGTGGTAAAAGTTCACCCTAATGTTGGTCAGAAAACAGTCCTGATAAAAACCAAATTCAGTCTCTGGAGAGACTGAAGCAAACAGAATTGCACTCTGAGACATCAGAAACTGCTGAGGACTTGGAAACTGATGTTTATGCAGACTGCAAGATCCCTGATATTCAACCAATGTAAGTGTGATAGGATATATAAAATCATGGTGGGAGTTGTTTAAGTGGTATTGGACAGAAAGGGGTTAGGAAAAAAATCATTCACATGACAATATTTATGATTGATACGAAGCAAACAATGTTTAACCCAACAAACTCAGGAAGAAATTTTGATGTTTCAGTTGGAAAAAAAAATTAAGAAGAGGGAGTTTTGGTGTAGTTAGCTATTTTCTTTCACTCAAAGTACAGTTCTTGAATCTCTTTTCTTACCTCTACAGTCTAGTTAATAGTTATTTCCTAGTGCTTTGAATAGTGCCATCAAAAATTTTGTTTTTCATATGTTGATAGCATGATCTTAGAAGCACTAGAAACAATAATCATCAATTTACCATTTTTAATAATTTTAAGTATAAAATTCACTGGCATTAAGTACACATTTATGTGATAAAACCTTCTCATCTTTCCAAAGTGAAATTTTATGTTCTATAGACAATAACCACCTAATTGCTCCTCCCCCCAGCCTTAGTCAATTAACATTATATTTTCTGTCTCTATGAATTTGCTTACTCTAAGTAATTCATACTTGTAGGGTAATGTAATAGTTGTTCTTTTTAAACTTATACTTTTGACAGCATAATGTCTTCAAGTATCATTCATGTATAGTATGTATAATTTCCTTCCTTTGTAAGGCTGGGATATATCCTTCCATCAGTAGATTTAAATGTACAAATATCTGTTCTAGTTCCTGCTTATAATTCTGTAAACTGAATTGCTGAGTCATATTGAAATAAAATAAAGCTAGAAGACTCACTCTTTCTGACTTCAAATGATCCTTAAAAATAAAGTAGTTATAGTCATCAAAATGGTATGATACTGGCATACAGGCAGACATAAACTAATGAAACTGAATAAAGAACCTAGAAAAGAACCATTGAATGTTGGATAGCACAATCTTTTACAAGAATGCCAAGACTACAAAATGCAAACAGGGAAGGGGCAGTCTTTTCAACAAAGTTATTGGTAAAAATGGATAGATATGCAGAAAAGTGGATAGTGGGAACAAAACTTACAAAGGAAACAAAAAATCCACTCAAAATAAATGTAAAGCATAGACATAAAACCTGAAACTTAAAATTCTTAGGCAAAAACATAGGTGGAAAATTTCCTTAACATTGGGCTTGGTGAAAATCTGTTTTCTACAGAATGGGAGACAGTATCTGCAAACCATATATCTGATAATATGTTAACATTCATAAGATATTTGAAAGAAAAACTCAAAACAATTTGAAAGCAAAGTAACAACTTGATTTTTAAAATGAGCAAAGGTGTTAAATAGACATTTCTGCAATGAAGACATACAACAGACCAACAGTTATATATTTAAAAAAATCAACATTTCTAATCATCATGGAAATGAAAAACAAAATTACAATTAGATATCACCTCTCATTTACTAGCTGTTCATTATGAAAACAAATTATACTAAAAAGCAGAAAATAGCAAATGTTGGTCAGTATATGGAGAAACCAGAAATTTTGTGCACTATTGACTGGAATATAAAATTGTACAGCTACAAATGAAAAAAAGGGGTCAAAAAATTAAAAATAAAACTACCATATGATCCAAATATCTGAATTTTAGACATTTATTTTACACATTTATTTAGACATTTATTCAAAAATGATCAAAATCACGATTTTGAAGAAATATCTTCACTCTCATGTTCATATCAGCATCATTCACAATAGGCAAAGAGTGCAACATTATTAAGCCTTTTAAAAGATAAAAATCCTGTCAAATTCCAGACAGGAATGGGAATCAAGTCATTATGCCAGCTAAAATAAGCCGCTCACAGAACAATATATATTGCTTAATTCCATATGTATGATGTATTTACAATACTCAAAGTCATAGAAGCAAGAATTACAGTGCTGATTGTGAGGATCTGGGAAAAAGTATAAATGAGGAATTGCTGTTCAAAGGGGACAAAGATTAAGACATACAAAAAACAAATTTCCAGACCCATTCTTAGAACATTATGCATATAGTTAACAATAGAACAGTTTATGCTGAAAATTTTACAAGGCAAATTTAATATTATGTGTTTTCTACCACAATATCAAAAATAAGTGATTTGAACATCAAATAGAAGTTAAAAAAAGAACTGTTTTGGCTAAAATATATGAATAAATAATTATGTACTTTAATGATACAAAATATGTTAATAACCATATACAGAGCAATTGAGAACAAGACAAATGTACATAAGTATTAGTAAAATCTTTTTAAAATAATTTTGTAGGCCAGTATTTTTAAAATCATAAATCTTAAGGAAAGATCAGCATTTTTCTTCTTCTTTTTCTTTTTTTTTTTTGGTACTGGAGATTGAACTCAGGGGCACTCGACCACTGAGCCACATCCCCAGCCCTATTTTGTGTTTTATGTAGAAACAGGGTCTCACTGAGTTGCTTAGCACCTTGTCATTGCTGAGCCTGGCTTTGAACTCACAATTCTCCTGTCTCAGCCTCCCTAAGTGCTGGGATTACAGGCTTGAGCCACCACACCCTGCTAAAGATCAGCATTTTTAAAAGTCAACAATCTTAAGTATTGTGAAAAAATGTAATACAATGGCCAGAGAAAATGGTCATAGTATGATCTATCAGATTATGTGCTTTAAATAACAGAACTTACATTCCATCAATAAGTACAATTATACTCAATGCATTGAATGCATGAAAGGATTTTGAGGAAGAATTAAAATCTGCTCTGAAGCAGACTGAAAACCAAAAGCTATACACTTCTGTTAATTGGACTGAAACAGTTAAATACTTAAAAGCTTCAGCTTATAAAGAGAATGAGAATGATGAATTTAATTTTTAGAAAGAGAAAGAGGATGGTTAATTTTATTTTGTCAATTTACTGTTTACTGGTTATGTTGCCATGGGCAAATAAACTTCTACTGCTCTTAATATTTTCATTATAAAATGATATGAATAGAGGCAATCTCAATTATTTGTTATATGGTCAAAACACAAGGAAAAATGTGTATATAAAAAAATGTATAACATAGGTCTGCAATGTAACTCAGTGGTTGAATTCTTGGCTAACATGCATTAGGCCCTGGGTTTCATCCTTAGCATTGGAAAAAATATTCTTGGCTTATCGTCTTGCACTCAAAAAATGACTGCTATCATGAATAGAAGGATTAGAATCTCCATTATCATCATTTGTTGCAAACTCTTCTCTATTTTCTTGACAAAGCAATAGTTTTCTTAATGTGATTAATTATATTTAAGAAAATTAGAAGTTTAAAAACGCTTATTAATTACTCTCATTTATATGAGTTTATACACCAGTGCATGGTGTAGAACTATATAATAGATAAGTAAATATAATTTTGAAAGTAAAACAGTGACTGAAAAAAAATTGGATGTTGCGAAGTTGTAGAATTTCACATTTACCAAAGTGAGTAAGAATGTATAGGATGGAGGTCCCAAAAGATTGACTTTAAATTGATCAAGATAAACTTGAATTCATCACACATACACACACACACACACACACACACACACACACACACACAAACAAAACTGTGACTATTATTTTTTCTATTGTTCATACCTTTCCCTTTATAATTAAATATCATTTTTAGGCAGATAAGAAGAGTAACATGAAACTGTTTTGACCATGTTGCAGTGGATTTGGGTTCTGTTATTTGTTGTCTAGTTTAGTTCTAACATTCAGAATTCAGATTGAGTTTACTTTGGTCATGGTATGATTTTTTCTACTTGTTTAACAAATTGTCACAAATTTCTTGCTTTCATATAATACCAATTTATTACTAACACTTTTATTGGTCAGGAGTCTGAACATGAATTTGGTGGATCCTGTGCTTAGAAATTCATTAGAGTTGAAATCAAGATATTGATTGAGTTGCTTTCTTTCAGGGAGCTTGGGATCTTTAAGAGGCTTCTGTAGTTGTTGACAAAATTCAGTCTTTACACTTGGAAGAATTAGGCCCTTATTATTTTTCCGGCTGTTGGTCAGGGACCACTTTTAGGTCCTGAAGGCAACCTGTTATGATGATAATAACAGAATTGTTTTTCTCTCAAACTCCGTATCACCTCCATTTTAGAGTCTCCACATGATTAATTCAGATTAATTCAGATAATTTCCATTTTATTTTCCCAGAATCAGACCTCTCCTATATCTGCAAAATCCCTTCACTTCTGTCATATAATGTAGCCTGATCATAACTAACGAAATTCATCACATACACAAACTGAAATACATTCAAGCATAGGGATTAATATAATTGTTTGTATTCCATAGGACAAGAAATCTTTGGATTCATTTTAGAATGGTGCATATCATAGTCCCATCTGGGGTACCAGTTATCACTGAAAAAGGGGGGGCATGTGGGCCTTCCCGATGAGTTGGGGTCCAGAGAGACAGAGAGGGGTACCTGGGGAAGATGATATGGGGTCTCTCTGGACGATGGTGGTGATTCACAGGGTCACTCACCTAGACCTCGGGGTGTAGGTAAAAATCTGCTCTGTCCCAGTGAGACACAAAAACACCCGGAGCAAGAAGCAGGGACACCAGAGCAAGAAGCAGAAAACACCATTTACTCCAGAAAGTGTAGAAACTTAAATATACTCTTGGACCAATCAGATCCAAAGGTCAGAAACAAAGGGGTGCTCTTTAACAAGAGCACAGTCTATTAGCATAAAATGGGGAAAGATGGAAGGGAGGGGTTGAAGGTATGGAGAGTGCTCCTACATGGTAGTAGATTGATTATAAAATTGGTAAATCCTGGAAAAGGATCAAAATATTCTAGCGCATGCAAAAGTATGTTACTCTCAATTACACAACAGAATTTTTTTAAACACAGATGAATTCCAATAGTTATATTCTTACTATTCCTACAGTATTTCATTGTATTTTTATATTATTCTTAATTAAATTTTATTAATTTATTATAATTTAATAATATATTCAATGCAAATGATGAAACATAGAGACGAAGTTTATCAACAATGATAATTGTGAAGTCAAATTTAAAGGCTATATTCCCTTATGAAGTGAAATAAACCAAATCACTATTCAGATATGTCAAACTGTAATCATTAGAAAATCATTATATGGTGAAAAGTTAATAAAAGCTATTCCAACAAATTCCTCAGAAGACCATTTATATAACCATACATTCACATTATCAAATAAATTGCACAGGGCATTTCACAAAATGCTTGTACCAAAAGAGATTTGCATAATCTTTACATTTAAATTCTTCATGATAAATCTTCTCTCAGAGAAATGTCATTAAAAAGTGTGAAAAGTTAATATATCAAAGTTAACAATGTCTAATAATCAATGGAATAGTCCTCTTAAAGATACATTCATATTTAAAATTGAAATAGATAGACTTTTCTTATTAAAAAAATTACTTGAAGGAAAGCTTATGAAGTGTAGGAATTTCTGACATTAGGTGTACCTGTTTTCTATTTAGAAAAAAATTACCTTCAAATGTTACCTCTCACCATCAATCCCAGGGCTCATTTTATATTCATGTACTACTACCCATATGCATTCATATTACGTTGGTTAATGATGTCACTTATATTTTTTATCTTCAGGGCACACCTTATTTTTTAGGTGCTATATTATTAGACTTTGAAGAAAGCATTACTGTAATGGTTAATGTCCTGATTTAAAAAAAACAAAAAGCACTTAATTGTCAGAATTATGTCCATAAATATTTCTTGGGTGTAAAGACATATCATACACCTAAAAAATTGTACAAAACTCTTAGGGGACTATAAACACAAATTTAACACATATCATCATTGCTGAAAAGCTTTGCTTAGTTGAGGGGGAACATAAAAGCTGTTGTGTTAGATTCTCATTACTGTAACAAAATAATTGAGATAATCAAAATAAAAAGAAAGTATTTGGTTTGGCTCCCAATTTGGAAGTTTTAGTTCATAATCAGGTGAAATCATGCTTTTAGGCCTCTGGTGTGAGTGTTCAGCTCATCACAGTGGGAACATGTTGTGTATCAAAACCTTCACTTCAAGGCTGGAACATGAAAGGGAGAAAAAGGAACCAGTGTCCCACAATTCCCTCAAAAACACACATCGAAAGACCTAAAATCCCCCATTGGGCCCCACTGATTAATATTTCTACCACCTCCCAATAACGCCAATCTCAAGACAGCCTTTTATCACACAGGCCTCTGGAATACATTTAAGATTCAAGTTATAATAGTCAATAGACCCTAAGCTGGATTTACTGGTCACAAATTTCAAGGAAATTCTTCAGGAGTAGAGTGTCTTAATGTGTTTTCTTCCCAAAACAAAGCTCAGGGCATTCTTCCATGTGAGCTATGTATTTAGGGAGGTCATATCAGAGAGCACAGATAAAAGTCTTGGCATGAAATGGAAGGACGAAGACCCACATAAAATCCTACAAATCAATATATTCTCACATCCTTCAGACAGTTACCTTAATGGGATAATATCATATCTGTTAAGGCAACTTGGACTAATTATCTTACCATTTAAAAATATTCAAAGCAACAGAAAATTTATTTCTATTAAAAGAAACAAGAAATACTCAGGTATGTCCATAGATGTATAGATTTAAAAGAAAGTTTAAATATAAATGCTAGTATAAATGTAAAATCTCTATGTGAAGATATTATTGCATGAAAAGTCTTAATATTAGTTCAGTGATTATCATTAAACAATTAACATCATTATAAGCATCCAAATTTATTCAAACAATCTAATACTTCTAGAAAGTCAGGAAATTTTCACCATAATTAATGCAGATATTTATTCACTTATTGGGGATTTAATTTTTTATTTATTGTTTGTTATTAAAGTAGTATTTTCAACATTATGGCTTTTATATTTAAAAACTCATAAATTTAACATTGCAATTGAGAATTTCTATAGGACACATCTAGAAATACCAATTTTCTTTTATTAAACATTTATATTTTCAGGTATGTATGTTATGCTATCATTCACTCCTGACAAGCAAAGCTCTTGGGTGAACACTGTTTGCTTTACATGTTACCCTGATAATTACACAAGCAAAGGTTTCACATGTGAGGTACAGCATTCAGAGTGGTTTATTTTGTATTAGTTCACATATGTTTTACATTACAAAAATTCTTAGTTTGAAAAGAGAATCCCCTTGAGCTTTGATAAAATAACTTTTCAACATTAAAGATTCTGGACTACATATATTTAAATTTTTATATATTTTTATACTGCTATATGTGTTCAGGTTATTTGATTGAAATAATAAGTAATAATCTTCCAATTTCTATGGTTAGTGAAAAGTTTGACTGTACATCATTTATATCGATATAAATACTCAGCCCATATATTTGAAGAAAGAAATGGTC
This sequence comes from Geosciurus inauris, assembly GCA_004024805.1. Classification (NCBI taxonomy): domain Eukaryota; kingdom Metazoa; phylum Chordata; class Mammalia; order Rodentia; family Sciuridae; genus Geosciurus; species Geosciurus inauris. Next base: position 118,035 of record PVHX01000918.1, on the reverse strand, counting down.
TCTCTCTCTCTCTATGTATGTGTGTGTGTGTGTGTGTGTGTGTGTATATATATATATATGTATGTATGTATGTATGTATGTATGTATGTATAAAATTTGTCTTAGTTATTTTCAAAAGAAAAATTGTTTATTTAAATACAAATTATTTTGACAATCTTACAAAAGTATTTTCCAGCTAAGTATAAGTTTAGCTGTTCATTTTGATCATAGCTTTTTAATTTTTATTTTGATATTTGAGATTTTATCATCAATGAAACAAACAAGTAATGATTTTTATCATTTTCTATAGGCACCTTAGATTCTCTACAACTTGTGAAATGTGTGACTTTATGAAAAAAAAGTATTAAAACTCTGAGAATTTAAATTTAATTTTTGGTAACATGCCAGTGATGATTTTTTGTTTAAATTATGAGAAATAATATAATTTTCAAAGTATCCTCAAATGATTTCACAGTTAACAGCAACTATTTTGCTTATGCGTTAGAGGTACCACTTTGCCTTAAAATTTACTTTTCTTATCACTACTTCTTTAAAAGTACATATATTTTTCGTGTCTCGTTTGTTTGCTATTTTCTTTTTAAATTTCACATTCTCTCACAAAGCAATGTATCCTTTTAAAAATCCTTTACTGATAATATACAATACCACACTGAATCAGTGGTATTAATTCTGGATAAGAATTAGGTCATGGTCTGTTTAGAGAAAAGATCCTTAGCTCATAAGTCCCTCTTGAAATATCACTAAAAGTTCACAAAATGTCCTGACTTCAGTTATATTTCTGATTTCCTATCTAGGTTTTGAATAACTCTAAAGTCTAGTTCTCATTTGCATGGACTGCATCCTTTTCCCCTTACCTGTAACAATGTCACACAACAGACTGACCTTCCTGAATTATTCTGACATCCTTTACATAGTACATTCATTGATTAGCCATCTGGAAAAGCTTAACACCTTACCCAGGGAGTTTTGGATAGTATATTTCTCATCTCAGTTTGTTCATTAACACAAATATATTGTACAATAAAAAAAAGAAGAAAAATAATACTATGATACATGGCTTAGAAGAGATAGAATAAAGCAGAAAGAAGTAAAGCAAAAGAGGAAAAGGCATCATAACTAGCTACTCATGTTATAGGTCTCATAAAATCAATGAATACAGACCACTGAGAACATGTGAGAATAAAAGAGTGATTCCTAAAATTAAGAAAAAGTCTAAACTATATCTAAATTTTAAAAAGGGGGTTAAAAATGAAGTTTGCTTGAAGAAAAATCATTGGTTTCAAAAAACATAAAATGACAGTCTTAAGACTGTGGTTTATGAATAGATTCTTCATTATACTAGCAACATGAAAGTTTATATTGTAATTTTTATGTAGATTTCAAGATGAAAGGATCACTTTCTAATTAATATGCTATGTCTTAAGAAAGCTCAGATGGAAAGATATATTTTGATAGGAGTAGCCAAATTGTGAGTCTACTCGATTAGTCAAAGTCATAGTCTCTTTAGCATTTATAGATTCTGCCAAGAAAGGAAATAATTTTAATTTTTATTACTATACTTAAACATAAAATCTTCAGCAATAAAAGCCTGTAAATGTTTAAAAGGACACTCTATAATCTAAGGTCACTGCTCTTAATTTTTTATAAATCTTCCTGAAATTCTTTTTATGATCTTGCACCTAGACTTTTCCTCCCAAAGTTCCCAGTATCAGATAAAAAACAATATTACAAATTTTATTTTTCACTACTTGTTTTATATGTAATGTTTTAATTATATAATTTTAAATAGCATTTATTGGAATAATGAGTCACCTTTTGACAATCTCAATAAAGTAAATTAGACTCTGTAGTCTAACAGATATCCTGTCAGAATGTGTAAATCCAGATAATACTAATAATGAATATTTCAGAATCAATAATTCAAATTTCTCTTCAACTTAAACAATTCTGTAATCATTGAAGTTTGCTACTAAATAAATGTATGAATATCTTATTATCACTGATAGCATTTAAGAAATGAAGTACTTTTCATTTGATACCAGGTGAAAATTGCTTATAAATTAACAAAGTAAAACTATTGTAATATGATCACTCAATTACCTAAGTTAAGTTTTAAGGGAAGGTTTTGATTTAAAATAAGAGATAATTTAATCTACACAATTTTTATTATGCACATATAAATGTGATAATTTAAAAATGGTTTAAAATATCAATAAATAAATATGCCACATTAAGTTCTGACTGAATATTTTTAATTGAATTAAACTTTTGGCTAAAAATAAGTATAAACATCACAAGATAAAGAAAAATACTCCTTTAGTATAAGTGAGCAAAACAAGGCAGGTGGAATGTGAGGAGTGAAAATTCCAGAGAGAAGCAAAGCACACTGAAACTAAGATGAGCTTCACATTGACGGCCACTTCTTTTTTTTGAGAAATTTTCAAATTTCTGGTGTAGAAAATGAAAGAGGGTTAAAAATAATAGATATTGACTTGGGATGTTCAGTAGTCTCAGTAGTATCAAAAAGTTGAATTTGACAGCATACTACAGTGATATAGGCACATTAATGTTTATGGTAGCTCAATTCACAAAGGTAAACTGTGGAACTAACCTAGATGTTCTTCAATAGCATGGATAAAGAAAAAAAAAAAACTATGGTATATATACACAATGGAATATTACTCAAGTTTAAAGAAGAATGAAATTAAGGCATTTGCAGGTAAATGGATGCAGTTGGAGAATATCATGCTAAATGAAGTAAGCCAATCCCAAAAGACCCAAAGGCCAAATGTTTTCTCTGATAAGTGGATGCTGATTCATAATGGGAGGGGAGTGTGGGGGAGGACAGCAACGGAAGGATGGAGGAACTTTGTATTGGGCAGAGGGGAGAGAGGGCAAGGGAGGGGGCATATGGTTAGAAAACATGGTGGAAAGAGATGGACCTTATTACCCTATGTACATGTATGATTGCATGAATGAGGTGACTCTGTAGTGCGTAACTAGAGAAATGAAAAGTTGTGCTCCATTTGTGTACAATTAGATGAAATGCATTTGCTGTCATGTCTAACTAATTAGAATAAAAAAAAGTTGAATTTGAAATTCATCAAAATTACTGGGGCTTAAAGAGATGAAAATTCTATGGTGGAGAAAATTCTACATGCATATTATAATATTAATTGTAATTAATATATGTAATTACTATTAATATAATTAATATATATGATTATGATATATTAAGCCATATTTAATTTTAAAACTGGGCATATATGAAGGGCAACTAAAAAACAAAGCAGCTGAGTGTGGTGGTGCACACCTGTAATCCCGGAAGTTCGGGAGGCTGAGGCAGGAGTATCGCAAGTTCAAAGCCAGCCTCAGCAAAAACGAGGCACTGAGCAACTCAGTAAGACTTTGTTTCTAAATCAAATACAAAATAGGTCTGGGGACATGGCTCAGTGGCTGAGTGCCCCTGAGTTCAATTCCTGGCACTCCTTCCCCCCTCCAAAAAAAAACATTAATGGGGTGCAAGAAATTTACAAGTTTCTTTAATTAACTTAATGTGTAAAGAATAGATATAAAAGTATGTGTATGCCATGGTAAAGTGAAAATGAGCCTTACATGCTCACAAAATATAAGTTGTAGAAGTAAATCTATGTTCTAGGAGTTAAATAAATACCCCGGACTGAGATTAAACCACAAATAGACTAGACCCAAATGAATCAAACATGGTGCATGAATTCTCAGTAATGGTTAGAGGAAAGTTTAAACATTCAAGAAGAAGGGAATATCAACCAATCTGACACCTCAATAAAGCAAGATAAAAGCAGTAAAATTTAAAGAGGGACAAGATGATGGAATGAGGTGGACAACAATGCCCTAGGTACCTGTATGACTGCCATACAGCATAACTCTATATTTTGTACAACCAGAGAAATGAAAAGTTGTGCTCCATTTGTGTACAATGAATCAAAATGTATTTTGCTGCCAGGTATACCTAATTTGAATAAATAAATTTTAAAAAATCTAAAGAGGTATAATACTAAAATATAGAAATGCTTTAAACAAATCAGTTTTCTCTAACTGTTCTCTTTTTTCTTTATAAACTCCAAACTTTGTATTTAGTTAAAGACTTATAATGAACATATAGAAGCTTGTAAAAATATCTAAGAGTAGTTTAATTACAGAACACTAAGATGACAGAAGTAATTCGACTTGAAATCTAACAATTGTTTTTCAAAACTGACAAATTGCAAAACCTAGAAATTGAGAATATTGTGAACTGCAAGTAGGTGGATTGCAAAGAAAACAAAACATAAAAATAGCACAGAAAAACTTCAAAGTGCCAATTTAGAGGGAAAATCCAATGTAGCCAGAGGAAAAAAGCATATATCTTCAAAGAACAAAATAAAGCAGAGGACATGTTCATGATAATGTGGAAATAAGGAGACAGTTACATGGTGTCTTAATGTTTGAAGGGGAAAAAAATAACACTCTAAAAAATACTACTCCATAAGAAATTACCCTGTGTAAATGTGAGTGTAATAGATATTTATAGACAAATAAAGGGGAAAAAACCTAAGAATTTATATTAGATGTAAGTATTGCATTTACATTAAATTGTATAATTTGAACAGTGTATTTCTATACTACACTCTACTATGATGAACTATTTCTTAAGAAGTATATTACTAAAATGTTAAGGATATAAGGCTATTTTTTTAAGCAATGTACTCTCAAGTGGTTTAGAAAAAAATATGAGTACATTTTTAAAGAGATCAAATATCTGAAAAGAATACTCTCAGTTCCTTATAGATGATTTTAGTACTTATTAAAGTATTCATTAAAATTTGTCTTCAAAATAACATTCCAGCTACAAGACCAGAGCAACTTTTATGAGAAAGAAAGAGGACAGGTAATGCTTTAGACATAACTCTCAACAAATGAGGAATGGAGTGTGTTAGATAAATATCCTTTATTATTCCTATTGCTGCTTTAAAACTTCACAGCAAATATATTGGTTAAAAATAACAGAAATTTATTATATTATAGTTCTGTAAATCATAAGTTCCAAATGCATGTCCCTAGGTTAAAACCAAGATGTGGCAAAAATGTATTCCTATGGCTACTCTACAGGACAATCTATATCCTTGTCTTTGTAGATTATCAAGGTTTACTGAATTTGATTTTTGAGATTTCCTTCTACCTTTATAGCCAGCAATGGCTGTTTGAAATATTTGTCATTATTTATCTCTCACTCTCAAATTTTTATCTCCCTTATCCTCACTTAACAACTCCTGTAATTACATTGACCCACCTATATAACCCAGGATAATGTCATTATGCTGAGTCAAAAATAGTAAACTTGCCCAGTGTAGTGGCACACAACTGTGATCCCAGCAGCTGGGGAGGCTGAGGCAGGATGACCACAAGTTCAAAGCCAGCAGCAGTGAGGTGCTGAGAAACTCAATGAGACCCTGTATCTAAATAAAATACATGATATGTCTAGGGATGTGGCTCAGTGGTCTAGTGCTCCTGAGTTCAATTCCTGGTACCCACCCCCCAAAATAGTAAACTTTAAATCTGCTATATTAGTATTATTATAAGTATAAAAGGGCTGCGAATCTAATGAATCAAACTATTTTGATATATCCTTTTTCTCTGAGAAAGTATACAGACATTAAAATTTGAAAATAAATATGATAAAAGTGAACAACATAAAACATATCAATAATAAATAGTGTTAGTATGTTATAGATTTTCTCATATTTTACTTATAATACTATAGCTATAAATATGCAATATTGTTATCTCCCAAATATTTAATATTAATAGAGGACAATATAATTTTAAATGTAACTTATTTTTAATAATGTTACTACTCATGAATTAACAATTTTTTACTATAGAATCTACATGAATCATTTTTTTAGGAAAAATAACTTGCTGTTCATCCTTAGTTTCTACTCTTAGTTAATAACACTACCACAGATCCAGTAGTATATGATAGAAACTAAAAGGTGAACTTGAATTTCCTTTTCTCTGAAGGAGCAGAATACTTGAATGTAACTAGTTTTTTGGACCCACAATGGCATTAGAGTGTTCAAAGTCATCTTCCATCTAAAATTGCTAGCAGAACTCATTTGGTGTGCCATCTAACTAACCTCCAAGTTATGCTTCCCAGTGTAGTTAGACTATTCTAAATATTTATAATGACTAATTCTCATTTAACATTCTTTACTGTTTCTCTTTGAGTTTTGAATAATATTCAAACTCTTCAAATTTGGATGCTAGACTTCTTCATGAACTATAGACTCTTTATGTCCTAACTACAATAACAAAATTTTTCCTTGCTGAGAAACTTCATATTTGTTCTTTATCTAGGCTTAAATTTTTATTCCCAGACTCAGACGAGTATCACATTCACTGGGAAGTCTTCTCTGAGGCCATTTAGTATATGTCAGGTGATCCAATTTTATTAGATGTTCATGGCTTGATTGAATATTTCATAGATTGTTACCCTAGTGAAGAAAGAGTGAACACACATTTATCTCAAATACTTCCAAGTTCATGAGTAAGAGTAATTTCTTGTTGAATATTTGAATGAATACCTTGCTTTAAAATTTTTTCATTATTCAAATAGCAATTTAGAGTAGTTTTTAGATATTTCAAATTTTTGACTGCTATAAATAACATTTTTATTTGAATTATACATGCATCTTATGTACTCTTTGTTTTAATATTGTATAGGAGGTAGTTTTAGAAAAAATAATTTTGACATTTTTAAGGTAGTAAAATATATAGTATTCTTGAATTATCGTGATTCAGGCCAAAATGTGTGTGTTGAGGGAGGTGGACTCTGAAAAACTAATAAACATTTTGTGCATAATTCCAACAGCTTTTTAAAAACATTAAATTAAAATAATTTGTGTTAGAATTAAAATTGTAAATTAGAAAAAAATTAATCAAGATAATTTAATGGTGGATAAAAAATAAAATATCCTGGAGTTAGGAAAACTTGTCATTATGTTTCCACTACCCATTAGCAAAATGACAATTAACCACTCTGTTGATGTTCATTTTTGTGACTCAGTGCCATTGTAAAGCTAAATTTATATATGTATCTATAAAATACCAAGATATGATACCAATTCTTACTAAGTAATGTATAAACTTTTAATAAAAGCAACATTATACAGTTTAACTTGTGATTTTTTTCTTTCAAATATTTTCTGATTATGATTATATTATTTAATTCAATTATTCATACCAAGTTAAAGATATATTGGTTATTTCTTAGTAAATATAGTTTTATAAATATCATGGGTAATTACTAGTCTTCTGTATATAAATAGAAATTAATATCATAAAGTTTATATTTTTGTGATCATATTTTGTTATTTGCAAAATTAAACTAAACTATAATAATATTACAAAAATAATTTCTAAGATTTTTGATAACTTGGAGTTTCTAATTCACTCTCATTTCAATTCATCCATTTATATATATATAATATTCAATCATAATATATGCATATATTGCTTTTAATGTACACATGTATGTTTGTGTGTGTGTATATATATATGCAGTGTATACATACATATATACATATTTTTTTTTGGTACTGGGAATTGAACTCAGGGGCACTTGACCACTGAGCCACATCCCCAGCTTTATTTTGTATTTTATGTAGAGATAGAGTCTCACTGAGTTGCTTATATATATTATAAAATAGAATTCCACACATATTTTCTCCATAATTAAAATTTTTACTCAATAAGGATATAAGTAAATCTGTATTTTATAAAGATATCTGCCTTATTTTTTTAAAAAATTTATTAGATCAAAGCACCAGGCATAATGTTATACATTTCTAACCATACAAATTGAAAATCTGAGGCAGGTGGATTTTACGTTCAAGGCCAGACTTAAGCCTCAGCAAATTAGCAAGACTTTGTTACAAAACAAAATAAAACAAAATAAAACTCAACTTAAAAAATGGTCAACAATGTGACTCAGTGGTAGAATGCCTCTGAATTAAATCTCCAGTACTACAAAAAACAACAACAACAAAAAGGTAATGATGTAGTACTTCAATTAAATCCTTGATTATTTAAATTTTTTGAAAGTCCCTAGTTTTGGCCAACAAAATGTTAAGATTGTCCCCAAAATTACCTAGTTAAGAGAAATTATTAGATAACAAATATTTGTTGTTTTATAAAGGTAAATTTGTGGTAATTTGATATAGAGAAGTAAATATCTAATATATTATCACATTTTCCTTAAAGTTACATGTAACTAAACTTTTGAAAAAGCACTCAATTGTTTCTTTCTCATTATGGTGTAAATATTAATGTAGGTATTTCCTCATATTAATAACATGTAAATGCTACTTAAGTGTTTGCTTAATGTTTCTTCAAACTTTTATTCATACGCTAACTACTTTTCCACTGCAAGAGAAAGATTTAGCTAAGAAATCACGAAGAAGGGAAAACATGGGCTTTGTACATCTATGTAAGAGTTTGTATACATGTCTATTATAAAAATCAAATATGTAGGTATATTTATCCCACAGTATGTTTGTGTTAATGTAGACAATCATAAAGCAGTTAATGTAGCAGTTAAGGTATTTTGAAATAACTACACATAAATATGTATTTCTTGATTACATTCTGGGAAGATTTACAACATGCAATAATGTTTATCTTTTGTTGGTGAGTTGTTGGAAATCTATTTTTCTTTCTGGCTGTTGAATTTTCTAATATTAATCAACAGTGATCATGAATTACCTGATTACATGTAAAAATAATAAAACTATATACAAATGGAAATATGTGTCATTTTTTAAGCATTTGCTGAGGAAAGCTCTAACTATTTTACTTGCAATATTTTATTTCATTTTAATACTATTTCCATAAGTATTAGCTCAGTAAGCAGTCAATATTTTACAGGCTCCATGATATAAAATTAATGTAAAATTTAAAATAAATGTAAAATAAAAAGCACCTGATTTTTAAAAATCTATATCTTGTTTTTGTATTTATATTAAACCTTCCAACAAAGATTGAAATTCATAACTTTTCAAATTTTGAGAAGGCAAGTACTTGTTTCTATTTTAAAGAAAAGTATATTATTCAGATACCCAAACTGTATTTTATAATGCTGATTATACATTTTTGCTCATTTAATGAATACTTTTAATTATACTTTCTTCTGATTTTGATATGTCAAATGTTGTAATAGCTAAGATTATTGGATTCTACATTAATAAATCCATTTTCCTTCTTAAATTCTCATCTGTATGAACTGCATTTCCAATATTCTATTAATCAGTTGACTATTTAGAAGTAGAGTAGCTATCCATTTGGTCTATAATATAATCCATCTAGTATAGTGAGGCTTAATTTAATTAAAACGTATTCTGCTGGAATATCTAATAGTTTTCAATGTGTTTTAGAGGTTTGATTTGTACTTCTGAGTTCAAAAGTATTGTTTATCAAATAATGGTGCTGAGTTTAATGTTTGTCACAAAAACCAAGTTGCAAAGTGAAAAAAAAATGTCTTGCAGTTTGAAATGAATAGCCACAAATAAATAACAAGCAAGAAACATTAAAGCTGTAAATGGATTCTGAACTATATGATTGGGACTAGAAAGAAAATCCCCTACATGCTTATTAATATTTTAACATCACCTTGACCTCTATACATATTTTATCTCATTGAAAAGAAGGAAAAAATGTATTATAATGAGTGGCAAGAAATTCAACATTTAAAAAAATATATCAAGAAAAAACTGTATAGTGCTTTAAGTAAAATATTTGACTACTATAAAAGATAAAATCACTTTTACACAAGAAAGGAAAAACTATACTGCAGTTCAGAAATCAGTAAAACCAAAGGACCCATTTACAAATATGGCAATCAGCTGGTAAAATGGTTGCCAGTGATCCTGCAATAGCCAAGTGAGTGAATTTAGAGGGGCACCTTACTCAGCAGTGTTGTGATGACTGCTGGTCTAGCTGGTACCTTGAAGAGACCTGGAACACCACCTAGCCTTCTGATCCACAGAAACTGATGTGTTAAAATGCTTTTGTTATAAGCCAAAAAAGTTTGGGAATAATTGAATATATAATGAATAAAAGCTAATGTAGTATCATATACATTAGATTCCAAATTCTTCTAATGACAGATGAAATTTCCTAGTAGCTATACACAGGGTTACGCTAATTAGCAAATACACTTAATTGCTTATAACCTGCATTCAATAGAGAATGAAGAAAGGGATCAGGAAAAGCATTAACTACATATGTATTTTCTACCAAATTAATTCAATAAGAATTTTTCAACATTTTTCTTTAATTTGTAATTAATAAGTATCATAAGTATTATAATTTATAAGTATTCCTCCAAAATTAATATGGTAATGTTTATCAGAAAATCAGTAAGAGTTTAAGAATAGCATATAGTAGAGTGATTTGACATTCCAGATAGTTTACTTTAAGTTAACTTAAAAACTTAACCTGAAACACTAGTTGGGAGTATTAAGCAATTAGTCTCTAAGAGGTGATGAGATGATCCTCAAGATGTATTACAAATATAAAATTCTAGAGTTTGAATTCCTGATATTACATTTTTATACATTTACCACTCATTATAGCTTAGTGAGTTGAAGTAGAAATTATCACTAGACCTCACACCAAATATAGAATACAGAATTATTTTAAAAACATCACCAGCTGGATTTTCAAAATAATTTTAGAAGGATTTATATGAAATATTCCATTATTTTAAATAAAATTATTAAAATAATAAATTCTGAGTGTTTATAATGTTTCAGATTCAGTGTAATTTATGAATATATTTTATTTATCTCAGTCACAGATTAAAAAAGAAATTAAGTGACTGACCTATGAACACACATTTTTAAAATGATGATTAAATTTGAATTTCTTTTCCCCAAATTTTATAATCACAAGAGGTATTAAATATATATGCATAACCTGACAATTTCATTTTTAATTTGTTGAAAAATTAATCTATTTGCAAAATGAAGAGTTCATAAGATTAAGTAATAAAATAAGTAATACATTAATCCTACTTAGGAATAACCAGTGATATTTTCACCAAAGAAACACTTACACAAAAAAATTTTATGATTAGAAAAACAAAATTTTTTTTTACACTGGAAATTACCACACAGATTTGATTAAGAATATATAGGTAACTTTTAAAGTAGTTTCTAGAATATTAACAAATTGCTTATTAGTATGTAAAAGTAAAATTGGACCCTCTCTAAAAATAATAATAATTATAGCTATTTCCCTCAAGTAATACTGAAGCATCATTACAATTACTAAGTATAAATTTAATTAAGGTTGCATTTAAATATTAAAAGTTTTTAAGCCAAATTAATTCAACACATTTCAAAGAGCATTTCTGTGCTAAGTAATAACCATGACACATTGGTCCCTCACATTGAGAAGAAACATAAAAATGACTATAATTAATTTTTATGAGATGTGATACACAATATAATAACTAACCTTAAATAAAAAATCTACATATTATAACATATGGAGAGCTTCTAATATAACGTCCCTTGGATAACTAATATCTGAGTGTTATATTACTTAAATGAAAAAGCAAAGCTGACATGCAATGAAATTAAATAAAGGGCATCAAGTTCACAGGGATGTTGGAGAGCCTCCTCTTCTCAATGAGCCCAAAGAGACTTTTTAATTTACTATATCACCATTTCCAATTAGTGTTTCATATATAGAAATATTTTTCATGTATATGGTATGATATTGACATGCTTGAAATTTCCCAAAATAAACCCCAAATCCCTAAAATAATGTATGTATTATGATTTTTAAATCAGAAGTAAATAATATTGTTGCTACTTAATGGTTAGTTTTGTTGTTTATGCCGTACCATTTTACTCACAAATAGCTGAAATGCCAAAATGTATAACCATTTACAAAATGACACTCATGATGTGATGTAATCAAATGGTATTCAAGTTTTTGACATTGGTGGTATTTTCTGATTGCCTTAACTAAACATATAACACAAAGTAAATAGAACAAATATATTTCTCCTTGTTTTCCTTTCATTTTTATTTATTTGTTCTATTTAAATAAACATGACAGTAGAGTGTGTTTTGACATATTATAAATGCATGGTGTATAACTTAGAATCCCATTCTTGGCATGGACATGATGTGGAGTTTCACTGGTCGTGTATTCAGATATAAACAGGAAAGTTCTGTCCTATTCATTCTACTCTCTTTCCTATTCCCAACCCCACTCTCTTCCCTTCATTCCCATTTGTCTAATCCAATGAACTTCTATTCTTCCCTCTTCTCTCCTTTTATAGTGTGTTAACATCCATATATCTATAAACTGAGGAGTGGGAAAACTGAGTCAAATAGTGATTCCATACCAAGTTTTCTGAGAAATCTCCATACTGCTTTCCATAGTGGTTGCACCAATTTGCAGTCCCACCAACAATGTATGAGTGATCCTATTCTCCCACCTCCTCACCAATATTTATTGTTACTTGTATTTTTGATAACTGCCATTCTAACTGGGGTGAGATGGAATCTCAGTGTAGCTTTAATTTGCATTTCTCTAACTGAGGGTGATATTTAACATTTCTTCATATATTTGTTGACCATTCGTATTTCTTCTGTGCCTGTTCAGTTCTTTTGCCCATTTATTGATTGGTTTATTTGTTTATTTGGTGTTAATATTTTTTAGTTCTTTGTATATCCTGAAGATTAATGATCTGAGGTACAGCTGGCAAATATTTACAACTTTTCATCTAAATATATTTCTTCAGTTCTTTTTAAGTTGTGGGAATGCATATGTTAATTGAAAATAATGCCATTTTTGTTTTAAGTTTTCCACAATTCACTATTAATCTGTTCTATAATTCAATAATATATCTTGCTGTTCTCATTACTAATAAATATGTCCATCTGTACTATCAAAGAGTAAAATTATTTCCTTAAAGTGTTGCTTGAATAACTCTAAATCTTGCCAATTATCCCATTAAATTGCTAAGTTAAGACAATTTAGGGTATAATTCATACACTACTCTGGCTTTGTAGTTGAACTGAAATCTTGGTTGACTCTTCACAGAAAGTGAATTAATCTAAAGTTTCAAAACTGAAAAACAGATCTATTTTTGACTGCTTTATAATTGCTTTATATACAATTTAAAATATTCATGTAGTGCAAGTACTGTCAACTTTTCCATTGTATTCAGTCATTGAGGAATATAGTAATAGTGCCATCATCAGATTGGATTCTGAATAAATTTTCATTGGAAATTTGAATAAATTTACAAATTCAATCAATAATTTTAATGATACTTTTATAATATAGAAAAAGTTAATATGAGCATATTTTCTTAGTTTTCTTATATTGCTAGATGAATGTTTTCAATGATAAACTGTTATCACTGCCATTAAAATGTTTATATATGAACTAATTTAACACAAACATATATAATTGTATGCATGAAAAATTTCATTTTTCTAATGCATAATTATATATTCTTTCACTAAGAAACTTCATGATTTGGCATTGTGGAAGCATTTGTATGTGAATTACCCAGCAATTATAAGCCAGTCAAAAATTATTCTGCTCTTAGGAAAGATGATATTTTAGCTATTTGATTAGTTCAGTTTATATGAAGAATGAACCAAGATGTTGGTCTAAATGTTTTTTTGAGACATTGTCTTCCTACAGTGTTTAGGGCCTCACTATATTGTTGAGACTGATTTTGAACAACCAATTATCCAGTCTAAGCCTCCAGAGTCACTGGGATTATAAGTATGGGACACTTAGCCTTCAGTGTACTTTGTTTCCCATTAAGTATTATAAAATTTTACCTGAAGCACTTTACTTGAAAATGTATTTTTCTCACTCTAAATGTAAAGTCAATGTAGTTTCTAAAAATTATCCCTTACCTGTCATACTTAAAGGCACTAATTATGTTACTTCTTAAATGACCAGAAGGAAATATTTCTATTTTCATACTGGTTTGTAATTTTTAAATATGTTCAATATCTTTTCAGGTCTTTTTTACTGGTATGTTCCTATTAATCTGAGAGATAGCCGTCATTCATTTGCAAATCAGATCTTTAGAAATATTGCAATGAATAAAGAAAAAGAAAACAAAAGAAACAATACAGAAAACCTCAGGGTACAAGGTATTCCTGACATATAGGACAGGTTGATATTAATTCTAAAACCAAGTAGCATGTATTTAAGAATGAATTTAAGAATTAATGTAGTAGTCATGTATTTTACCACTTCTTTGTAACTATGTGTGTGTGTGTACTGGGGATTGAACTCAAGGGCATTGACCATTGAGCCACATCCCCAGCTCTATTTTGTATTTTATTTAGAGATGGGGTTTCACTGAGTTTCTTACTGCCTCGCTTTTGCTGAGGCTAGCTTTGATCATCCTGCCTCAGCCTCCTGAGCTGCTGGGATTATAGGTGTGTGCCACTGTGCCCAGCTTGTAACTCTTTTAATTAATAAAAATTTTATTAAATTTGGAAATTCAAAATTGTAATCACTGTCCAAGTGTTAAATTTTGTGGCCTTTGTGTTCTGTAACTGATTTGGTTAATTTATTTTTAAATGACTTATTTCATTTTTCTAATGCATAAAGATGCTCAATGACCCTTATAAAATTTGTACTACCCCAAAATTGGAATTAATATTTACATATATATCTTTAAAAGTTATATATCTACTATTTAACTTATTTTGCATAATACCAAATGTATTATTGCATATTAAAGGCTACTGAATGAAACTTCTCTCTGAAAAAGTAAAAATGTATTTTTTTTTTCTGAGAATTCTTCGTCTCCCCTACCCTTCCACCACGTTGTTCTTTCTCATATCAGGCCCAAATGAATAGAACCAGCTGACCACAGACTAAAAACTGGGAAACTCTGAGCCAAAATAAATATTTCCTCCTTTAGTTTGTTTTTCCCAGCTATTTTGGTCATAGCAACTAAAACTTGACTAGCACAGTGTTCATATACACAAATCTTTGAACATATGTAATTTCTTTGAGGGTTTCCTCTAATGAAAATTTTAAACAATATTAAAATATTAATATTTTATATATAATATAAAATATAATAAATATAATAAAATATATATTATATTTATTATATAATAAAGTATCTTCTCTCACTTTCATATGTATATATAGAAGCTAGCAATTCAACAAATACTTATTTCTGAAGTCATTTTATATTATTTTTAAATAATATAAAATATTGTGTTTTCTTAATATAATTTTAATAAAAATTCAATTTCAACCACATAAATATTTAAAATAATCTTCTGAAGTGTCTCTAGAAAAAGCATGTTTTACTGTCATAAATTATATTTTTATGTATTACAATAAATTATCTCATGTATTTTTATGTTCATTTTTAATGATATGCAAATTTTATATTTTCATATTTCTATATGTTCAATATTATAAAATATTACTAATCAGTGCACATACATTAAGTGTTACAGTAAAATATTTTTTATTTTGTATGTATAAGAGCTTAATGGTTTGGACTAATTTATTATCTTAGTAAAGTTTCAGGGAAGGATAGAACTATCAGTTTCTACTTATGTAGCTGGCTTTGAGTTTTCTTTAAATATACCTATCTATTTTTTCCCTATAGACAAAATTGAACATCAGTTCTTTCCACTTAGCTTTCAGTGCACTTTGTTTCCCATTAAGTATTGTAAAATTTTACCTGAAGTACTTATATTTTTCTTAAGTAGGCATAATAATATATTTCTAAACCTTTCCCCTGCATTACACTCATCTCTAAAGCTGACTAAATAGTCTCACTGTGAAATTGATTACTCAGGCAATGAGGCAGAGCCTAATATTTGATATATTATTCAAAGATAGTTCTCTGTCCTGGCACAGGTTAGCTCTATTACATAAAGTTACTTTTTATTTTCCATAATTCTAAATGTTCATAACAAGGAAAATCATTTGTTGTTTGAATCCACATAGGTCATTGCTGACATTTGTTTAATCATTATGTGTTATGTGGAAACCTCAGTGATAAAAGAATGGAATTATTTTATAGAGTTAAAAGGAACATACAAAATCTGTTTAAAATTTAAGATTTATATGATATTCATTTATATGACTGAAATGTCTAAAAGTAAACATTTTTGTCTATGTGTCTCAATGTATAATCACCTATTCAGTAATGGGATTTTTTTACATCTGCACTTAAAACTTAAGCGTGATTTAGACACTTATTTAAAAATAAAACCAGACAAAGGTACCAGTGAGTTTATTACCTCTTAAACCATTACAAATAGAAATCCCAGTACAGTATTACTTCCTTTCTCCTTCATAGGTTGTGTGGAAGCTTTATCAACCCACAGAGAAGTCATATCAAGGCTGTAGAGAACCGAAATAATTCTGGACAGCAATACTGTCCACCACACACAGCAGTGGATATTATTTTTGTCTTAATAATTTAATATCAAATAAAACACTATATCTCTAAGGACAAATAAAACACTAATTATCCAAGGAACAGGCTTGGCATACTAGTGCATTTCAAACTTGAATAATTTTTATTTCATCAGTGAAGAAATAAAATATTTGCTTGCTTACCTTAAAAGTCCCATTAATACTTTTAGGTCTTAGTGAGAAATCCATCTACAATATCTGTGAAATAATAGAACACAAATAAAAATATAACCATCCGTGAACTGATCTCTTTCATTGACAATATAGTGAACATAAGAAAGAGACAACTGTTGTTGCTTTAAGTTAGGGAACCCTAACAGTGATTGCCTGTAGGGAACATTATTTGAGAAATTTTAGTTTTCTAAAGCTAAGTATCAAATTATCATAACTATAGTAGCTTAAAACTACCTCAATTTATCATGGCATGATTGCTGTGAATCTGAAATCGATTCAGACAGGTTCTGATGATCTTTGCTTAGTTGCTTATACACCAAACTCAAAATGTTGGCCAAGTTAAATTCTTACCTAAAGGCCTTAGGGAAGAATTGCTTTCCAAGTTTATGGAAGTTGTTGGCCATATTCAATCTCTGGTGGTTATAGCATTAATGTTCTTGCCTTGTTGGTTTCATCCAGTCATTGTTTTCCATTGTATAGGGACCATCAGCATTTCTGTTCACATAGCACATTCCATTTTCAAGCCAGCAATGACTTGGTAAAGTCTGCTGCTGTTGCAAATCTCTCTAATTTCATAATCTGTAAATAGTCTGAAAATATTCTGCTTTTAAAAATGCTTATGTAATTAGGTTAGCTCCATCTAAATAAATTCCCTATATGATGGTTAACTCCTTAGTAATCTTACCTAGATCTGCAAAATTGTTTTTGCCATTGTAACAGTAGTTCATGACCAACACCTGGGAGTACAGATTATAAGGGACAACTTGAAATTTTGTTCACATAGGTAAGTGGTTTTTACATACATGTGCTATTGCGTTTTACTTCGTCACAGAACTGTGAATCAACTTTTTTATATTTTTCTTTATTAGTTATCTGATTTCCATTTTTCTAGAGAATTTTTGCCAGTTTGTTATTCAATTACCTAGATTAAATTTTCTTCATTATTATTAAGAATTCCATACATATCAGATACACTGTCATTCATTGCTCTTTCATCTTTAAAAAAGGCATAGCCTGACTTGGAGATGAAAAATGGTATCTTTAAAATCACAAAAATATTACAATTTTTCTCACAATACTGTAAAGTAGATACAGTATCATCCATCAAAAGGCATTTTTATTATCATTCTTTAAATAAAAGTGCTGAACTAGTTAAACTAATATCCAAAGAATAAATCAATATAAGGAAATCACAGTGAAAGCACTGAATATGTCCAGGACCTTATATAGGTATTCAATCTGTGTCTACACAGACTAACAAGTTTAACAGAAGAATCCAATGCAAAGTATTTATAGGCCAATCTCTACCATGAAAATAATGAATAACAACATCTACACTTTTAAAATGGGAAACTAAAAAGTTTCATTATACAACATATTGTTATATAAATGTGTGTCCATCATGAAGATTATTACCAGTAATACTAAAGACACAATGAAAAAACAAAGGTTTTAAAAACCATGAAACTCCATCAGTTTGTGAAACTTTTAACCTAAGATAACTGTCTCTCTTTCCTTTCTCTCCCTCTCCCCCCTCTGTCTGCCTCTGTCTCTGTCTCTGTCTCTGTCTCTCTCTCTTATTCCTTTGAATTATGAAGGATCAATATTGAGATCCATGACAACTTAACAAGCACCCAAACAACTTTCTTTGATAATTTAGTTTTTCTTTCAGAAAATATGAAGAAAAATAGCATTTACTAGAATCCAAAGACCTTTTGGAGTAGGGTAGGGTAATTTTAGTTAAGAGCAAAAAAGTTAACCATCTTCCCACGCCCACCTACATTTCATATCATGTGGCTGCTTCTATTTTCAAGGCAGTGATGACATGGGAAATTTTTCTTTGCTTCAAATTGTGCTGCCTTGATCTTTTACCCAACTCACACTGATTTCAACCTATCCTGCTGCAACATTTTTTAAGATATGCAAAGCTCCTCTGAGTTGGAATTAATATCTGGTGTTCTATAATCTAAGAACCTCAGGCTGTAACATTCCACTACTGGTCATCCAATGCTACCTTCAACTGTCTGAGACTGGATCCAACCATTTCCAGTAGCTGATCTTAAAGTGAATGCTGTACTGGTATGACCATGGACTATGGTCTCTACCAAGACTCCCAGGAACTACTACTGAAGAGGTTTTAGGCACAGATGAATGATAATCTTTGCAAATTTCTTTATGGGATGAAATTTGGCCCAGATGAACAGTATAAAAAGGTCATCATCATGATGATTAGTGAAGTTATATAATATTTATAATCTTCTAGAACCATATACATTATCTATTTATCAATATGGCAACAGTTCTTTAAAAAACAGAACCTGATTAAACATTTGTTAAAAGATAAACTGAGACACATTACAATTTTAAAGAGTTTGAATAAATAGCAATTCATGAGTTGGGCAATGACAGACAGTTTGGTTCTCTGTGGAAGGAGCACAAGAAGGGACTTTTGTAAGATGAATAAAAAAGCAAGGTAAAAAATGTATTTGTTAAAATCGAGTTAGTTAGATTTGGATCATTCCGGTGGAAAATATCCAGTTAGAGTTTTGTTGCAGATTTCTGATAAGCTTTAATTTTGTTTTCCTAGAATATGACTATATTTTGTTGGCTTATATAAGAACTCCTCAATGTAAAGATTTTCCAATTATTTAAACACAAATGGAAGTCCAAGAGAAGATTATTGATAGGTAAAAGTCTTACAGCATGGTGTATCTGAATGAAAAAACTGATCTTCCTTCAGCTGGACAGGATAGCACATACCTTTAGTCACCCACATGAGTGGAATCCCCAGTACCAAAAAACAAAAACAAAGACAAACAGAAAACCAAAAAAAGTCTAGTCTTTCTTCATTTATAAAATCAGGTGCAAAAATTAGAATTGACAAAAAAGTGACATCTTTCAATCAAATATGTGCAGGAACATTTTGAAGATTTTAGGTCAGGATTGTATGCAAATTAATTCCTTTTGAGATTCTCTCTTATATATTAAATAAGAATTGGAACAAGAAAGAATTTGTGCACAGAGAATAATAGAACTTGGGGAAGAATAACTATTTCTTCCCATGTCTACAATTTAAGTGATTGGTCTGCTCAGGTATTAAATAGTCCATAGTTTTGCAATCATCAAAGAAATCACGAAAATCAAAAACAAATATCAGCCCTTTAGACTTTGAAGAGGATTAAAAATTTTAGCTTGAATAACTTATTACTAAAAAACAGAGAAAAAAATCTGAATTAATCTAGAAATATTTTAATATAACATGAACTTTTTGATTGCACAACTAGTGTTATTTTCCACACTTTTAGAAGTTTACAATTTAGTTAAGCAAATAAATTCAATAAATTTTACGTTGCA
Source organism: Geosciurus inauris (assembly GCA_004024805.1). Lineage (NCBI taxonomy): Eukaryota > Metazoa > Chordata > Mammalia > Rodentia > Sciuridae > Geosciurus > Geosciurus inauris. Next base: position 97,983 of record PVHX01000918.1, on the reverse strand, counting down.
AAGAAGTCTAAGACTTCAAACCATGATTTTTTCCTGCTGCCATGGAAATATCTAATTGCTACGTTTTTAACGCAAATTAATTTTATCATATGCTCAATTTAAGTATCATCCAATTTTCTTCTCTGTGGCCTTTTGCTTAAGGAATAATTACATTGCTGACATTTTTAATTAAAACAGTGCTATCTATTTTAAAAAGCATTAAGCCTGCCATTGATTTTAGATCCTGAATAAAATTTTGGTTGATGAATCAGGATATATGTCTTAATACTCTATGAATTCTACATTTATTATATAACAATTTAAATCCTGCAGTATTCAGAGAAAAATTCAATTTTTATTAATCAATAACATCATTAGAAATTAGGACAGTAAGACTATTAAACATACTGAAAATATTCATAGTCCATCCTCAAGAAATTATATACCCAACAGTAATTTTAACTTATATTTGGAAAAGTAGAGATAGTAAGATTACATTTAGGTTTATTTGGAGAGCTGAAAATATAATTTATGATTCCTGTATATTTATTATTATATTTAAAAATTCTAGAGATCATTTGAAATTCTTATTAAGAAAGAGCTATTAACCACTCACAGAACCTTGAATATTTTGATAGTGTTGAGAAAATGCAGAAACTGAATGCTGTGATAAATTCTGAAGGAACGGTTGCAATCTCAATGCACAGAATTTCAGCCCAATCTCTAAATGAGGACAAGGCAACAATCTCAGAAGTTCTCTGACCAAATCTCTGTAGGTAGATCCTAATTGTATGCATATGATAATATATTAAAAATGGAGGGAGTGATTTTGATTAATTTATGACACTCATATAAAACTTGACCTTGGTGTGAAGGATTACCCTACACTTTATATATTCCACAGGGAATAGATGAAGTCAATAAGCATATCTTTATGCTTTATGAATGGCATGAAGTGGGAGTTTCTGTTTGCACGTTTGTTTATTATATAATGGATAAAGACTTTACAACCAAGGATGTTCATAGAATATAGTCTCTATAGTCACCTAATTATATATATTCAAGTATGTATTTTGTTCTGTAATCTTTATATTATGTGTTAAACAGTCATAAAAATAACTTTCTTGAATATATATAATAAAAATAAATCAAAATGTCCTAATTTTCCTCTCTGTGTCCTTTTGCTTAAGGAATAATTACATTGCTCACGTGTCATCTAAACAAAGTATTTAAATTTAATTTAAATATTCTTTACTTACAAAGTGCCTAATATTGCATTCATTCAGACTTGTAACTCTTAAAATATAAGTCCTTATTTCAAATTCCAATCTTTGATATGTTTATCACATTTATGAAGCTCACTACTCCATCCTCTTAATATTTATTTAACCCAACAACATAAACATGAATTTTCTACAATAATTTTTGATGATTTAAATTTCTTCTGTTATTAAGGAGTTAGAGGTATTCTATGTAGGGCTTGGGGCTAACTATGATCTCTCCCACTATGAAAGACTATAGGTGGTAATATGTTTTTCAAAGCTTTAATTTTCTTCTTTAATTTGAGGCTCTTTCAGCTAATGTTCATATTTTAGCAGCTCTAGGCATTAACCACTGCATGGAATTTAATGATGAGAACAACAGATGTTATTAATACAAACACATGAGTTATATCAAATTCTTATTTAAGAGACATTGTAAACCGGGCGCGGTGGCTCAAGCCTGTAATCCCAGCACTTAGGGGAGGCTGAGACAGGAGAATCGCGAGTTCAAAGCCCGCCTCAGCAATGGCGAAGTGCTAAGCATCTCGTGAGACCTTGTCTCTACATAAAACACAAAATAGGGCTGGGGATGTGGCTTAGTGGTCAAGTACCCCTGAGTTCAATCTCTGGCACCAAAAAAAAAAAAAAGACATTGTAGTTGGGAAGAGGGAAGGCCATAGCTTTTCTTATTTCCCAATTCCTCTCCTACATACTGACAGGGTAAAGAGAGATTTATAAATCACTGGAGAATTTTTAGAAATCATAATGATGAATAGAAACAAGGCAGAAAAAGGTGAGGCAAAAACTTTAAATTCACCACTTAAAAACCAACATTTGGATAAAAACTGCATTCATTTGTCCCACTAGGGAGTGGTATTTTTTATTAATTACTATGTTTTTCTAGAATAAAAATAAATAAATAAATATTTTATATCCGTGTAATCTTGCTAGGGAAATAATAATGTATTTCTATTTTTAATTAAACTTACTTCTGAAATATTTTGAAAGTCTAAAAAAACATTTTATTGTAGCCAATATTATCCCTGTATAGTTTTGAATTATTCACTCAATATAGATTGCATTTGACTAAGTCATAAAGTATGTATAGATCTATATTACATTAAAAATATTCTCTAGATTAAATAGAAAATATTTCTTGGGCATAAAAAATAATAAGTACGGGAAAATTTACATTAACTTTTTTCTACTTATAAGAATATCCCAAAATACTCAATCAGTACACATAAAAGGTAGAATAATTTAGGTAAAAATAAAATAAACTTTTGCTATTTTTTGTATTAAATTGAATAATTCTACTGAACCTCCACATTATCTTAGTCCTTTTTTGCTACCATAATAAAATATTACCAACTGGACAATTTGTAAATATAAGAAATTTATGTCTCACAGTTCTGGATTCTGAGAAGACCCAGATCAAGTCACCTGGCAGGTTGGCTGCCTGATATGGGATGCATTCTGTTTCCAAGATGTGTCTCCACAAGGAGAAAAGGATGGGATACAAAATGGCCCAACACTGCATGAAGCTTCTTGTGTAAGAAACTTAAGTCCATTCAAAGAAAGAAGCTCTCATGATCTAATTAGCACTTACAACCCCGCATCTTAACACTATTGCATTCAAGATTAAGTTTCAACATGAATTTTGAAGAAACATAAACATTCAAACTATAGCATATACACTGGTAGTCAAGATACAAATCATCAAGGTATTCTTTTAGGAATAGAGCAAAATTAGTGAAAGAAAGAATGAAAGACTGGAATTTTATATAAAAGCTTATCTGCAAATGCATGTTCTAGAAATGTTTTAGTAAAAATCAAAATAAAATTGTGCAAGAAGTTTATTGTTGCTATCCTTGTATTGGCAATCATACAGTGGGGAATGAACAAAATAGGCAATTTCAGATAGAGTTTGAGAATTCTCAATGAGTAAAAGAATATTATGGTTGAACATTAATTTACTAATCTAAGAAAGGTATTCAGAGAAGCCTTCCCTGTGGAAGTGACATTTCCTTTGATCAAGAGTAGCTTTCTAGGGCTGGAGTTATGGCGCAGTGGTAGTGTGCTCGTGTAGCATGTGTGAGGCATTGGGTTCGATCCTCAGCACCACATAAAAATAAAATAAAGATATTCTGTCCACCTACAACTAAAAATAAATATTAAAAAAAAAGAGTAGCTTTCTAGCTGGGATTGGTGGCGCACGCCTGTAACCCTAGCACTTTGAGAGGCTGAAACAGGAGAATAGCGATTTCAAAGTCAACCTCAGCAACAGTGAGGTACTAAGCAACTAGTGAGACCCTGTCTCTACATAAAACACAAAAGAGGGCTGGGAATGTGGCTCAGTGGTTGGGTACACCTGAATTCAATCCCTGGTACCAAAAAACAAAAACAACAAAAAAGTAGTTCTCTGCTTCAGCAATCCTAGGCAATGTATGTGCAAATGATTAAAAAAATAAGATGAAAATAAGTTCAGTATTTTGAAATATAAAAAAAAATAGCCAATGAGTATGTGGCAAGTGTAAGAGTGGTAGGAGATAGATTGGGCCATCCAGCACTATCCTGGATGGTAGATCCTATGATGGGAAAGCCTAAAGATGGAAATCTACTTTTACTGGAAATGTACTTTCTGGTCAACCACAACTTCTGCAAAATGAAGTCAGTATCCCAATATGAAGTAGGATAATATAAACTTTTAATCCCTCAAAAAGATTTTGAGTTTATTTAAATGTACAAGGAAGACACTTAAAAGTTTAAAAGAACACCACATTATATATACATACTCCAGTTTTATACATATATGAATTAAATATTTTCTGAAGTCAGGACAATCCTCACATCCCACTGTAACAATAAGAAAAAATTCAATATATTACAAAAAACATAACTTAATGACACTAAATAGCAGTGAAAGTAACAATGAACAGAACTGAAATTTCAAGATGGGGAATCTTTTTTAGAGATGACCTTGTTATCACTTTATATTTTCCTATTGGTTGCAAAGGCTGATATGAGCTTGCACTATGCTGGATCTTGGTTCTATGTCAGGAACAGCCCATGCAGAAGGATTCAAACTGAACTAAGAAAAAACTTTTAGTCCTTGGAACTTGTACAGGGATAATGAAGGAAACAGGTAAATGTGAAATACCTAAATAGAATCAGCTTTCCCCAAGGGACAGATTCTGAATCTCTATCTGCCTGCAGGTGGCTGGGTGCTAGTAGTAAGGAATTTCATCTCCTCTAAGCTTGTAGTACTTAGAACAAATCCCTCTACAGAAATAGTGCTTGCTTCAAAGCACAGTCAATTTTCTTCTCAAGGTTACTACCAGATTTAGAAGCAGCAGGGGGAACATACTGCAGTTAAATTGAAGACCTCTCAAGGTCAGAATTTCAGTCTTTCAGAGTTGAGGAAAGAAAGACCATACTACCTTCTCAATCCTAAGACTGAGATGTCCCAAGAACATTACCCAAGAACAGAGATGGACCAGATGTACTTTGAGTTTTATGAAAGTTGTGGCGTGGAGAAAAATCCTTCAGTACTTGTCTAATTTGAAATCAGTTCTGTGCAAAACTCTCTCTCTACAGGGGAAAGGAACACATTTGACAGAAAAAAAAAAATTGGAAATCTCTCTGATTTTTTAACAACAGCAACAAAAATGTGTACAAGAAAAAGTTAAACAGTAATAGAAACAAAGTGATAATCAGAATAGTAAAGAGAATATAAATAAGGACATTATTAACATGTAAAATATAATATAAATAATAAACAAATAGATTAAAAATATGATAATAGAAAATTCTAATCTAAAAATTAGAATCATATGTGCATTCCCGACCTCTGAAAGACAATATCTGGGATAAAAAAAATAAGTAAAAGAAATCAAACTTCCAGGGTGATTTTAACAACAGAGTCCAAACAAAAGACAGATACACACATATATAAATAACTGAGCTGCAGATAACATTTGTGAACTTTACTGTGTACACTTTATTGTACAGAAAGTATATATTTAACATATATACACATGTATATATGTTAAAAGTGACCAAGTCTAGACTTGCTACTGACATATTTTCTTTTTTCTGTTCCTTTTTCTGTTTTGACCAATACCAATACTGTTTAAGTCTGGACGACTGGCATTAGTAACTATAAGAAACAATGCCCAGATCTCAGTTCATTAACATAGCATATTTTTTTCTTCCTGATAAGTAAAATGCTTGTATTTCTGGTCAGATGATCCTTCTGGACAGCTTTTCACTAAGTGATGACTCTGAGACCCAAGTTCTTTACATCTAGTGTCTTGACCATCACTCATATCCTCAGAGTCTTCTCCTATATCCTCTTTTCCTATAGTCTTTTCCTATATCTTCTCAAGCAGTTTGAGAAGAAGTGAAGAGAACTATTCCAAGATAATGTGATCACCACATTAGCCCCTTAGTTACAAATGCTGCCTTTCTACCTATTTACTAGGACGTGATAGTGTAAATGGTTTTTCTGGAACTGATAATGGACTGTGTGGCAGTTGGACGATTCTGAATATACCACTGCACAACAGAAAGGGAGCATAAATCCGAGCATTTCAGCAAGCAATCTTTGCCACAATTAATGCATGCAATGAAGCAAATTACGATCTACATACAAAGTGAGTGCTTTGGCTCTATTTAAACTATCTAAATGGTTACTTAATCTGTCTTTTCCTCTGTTCTTCTCTAAAGTCAACCCTTAAATTGTGCCTACTTATTTAATTGGGCAAAATAAATTTTCACAGCTTCGATGTATAAGGAAATAGTCTCTAAAAGTTTTAATTACCTGTAAATTTTTAGAGAAAAGGAGTTATTTTCCTTTTTCACATGTATCAGTCTCTTCACTTATGTACAGGTTAGATTTTGGTTTTCCTATATTCTGAATTAATCGTGAAGAGTGAAATTATACAGCTAATCTGTAAATATATACATATAACATGATGAATCTCTCATTTTTATGTATTATTCATTCCCACATTAATTTTTACTCATATGATATTTATATATTTCCTCCCCAAGCATTGTCTTTTTATCTTTTTTTATCACTGTTGATATAAAAAATTAAGCTTTTTTCCTTATATTAAATATAATAAGATATTTTTCTTTAAAAGGCATCAAAATATAATTTCATGATCATTTACTTCCTGGATAGCTTCTGTATGCCCCTCCAATTTACTTTCCACCAGACCCTGAGTTCATGGAGCCTGACCTACGTAACATCTTAAAATACTCCCATGTCTCTTTGCTTTAATTAGTTTCAATCAATGGGAACCCAGACAAAAATTGGACAGAGGGAGTAAGAAACTGTTAAGATATATACTATACTGGGGCCACCCAGGACCGAAGCCCCATAGGCTGTCTGTGTCCCTGGACTGAATATCATAGTTTACTTCCAGCTCTCTTCTGCAGGAGGTCCTTGCCATTGTTTTCTCAGGTCTACTGGAAATAACAGTTATTTATGCTTCTAATCCTACTTACTATTATTCTATCTTAATTAAAACATAGACCAGATTTCTTACATAACAACACTGGAACCCATTGTTATTTTGGAATAAAATATTTCAATCATATTATCACTACAACTTCATAGACATTTTATAAGAGAAAATGCCTTTTGTATAAAGATTAAAATTGATTGAAAAATACTATATATGTTATCAAAATAATAGTGTGTTAAAGAGCCACAATATAAAATAGTAATTGCATTAAACATTGCATTTAGTGTTTCATTATTTATCACAAATATGGATATTAGAAAATGTATGAAGAAAAACTTTAGAACAGGATTATTTGTATTCATAAGTTTGAGGTAGTCTATTTTTGTGCATTTTGAAGTAGTCTTCACTGGATGCTAGAAATGTTATATATAAAAGAAAAATCTGATAAAAATTTTCCAAATCATATATCTATATTTTCTTTCTTGATAGAAATGTTTTTTAAATAAATAACTATGTATTATGTATGTATTGATCATGGCTAAAAATTTAAGATAAAGAACATTTTTTTAGACCCAAATATTCTTTGTCAAGAGGTTTATTCTCTTCTTTTTCACAGCACAGGGAACTGCATTTTTTTACTTTCTCAAGTGAATATGCATGGCCATGTTCCCTACTGTTCTCTGAATTGGATACAGTGTGCATAAGAGTAGATATGTCTGTCAATTCCATGAAGAATTTCTAGATCTCTCTTCACTTGCTGACAATCTCCATGGATTTGCTTATTCTAGACATTCCATAGAAATTTAATCAAACAAAATATAATGCTTTATACCTGATTTCTTTCACTTAGCATGGAGTTTTTAAGATTCTTTCCTATCATATCATACTCTTCCTTCCTCATTTTGGCTCTTTTCAGTGATCCAGTTTTCTTTTATTTTATTGAACCCAAATGATGCAATCCATATTATACTTTATATATATATATATACACACACACACATATATATATGTATGTGTATATATATGTATATATATATATATATATAGAGAGAGAGAGAGAGAGAGTTTCTTTTCATTCAGTATTATGTATCTCATCTTTCAGAAGTAGAAAAGTTGAAAAGGCAAATGTATATTTGATTTTCCAGAAAAACATCATCTGACTAACAAGTGTTATCTCAGTGACAGTATTGAAGCTTAAAGGCAAATACAAAACTTTTTCTTAGCCACTGTAATGGCTAAAGAAATTTCTTAGTCTACTAAATGTTTCTAAAAATATATTCTGCTTTTACAAACTTATCCACTTTTTATAACAGAATGGAAAAGGAAATATGAAACATAAAAAATTTAAAACTAAATAGATATGTATTAAGAACAAAAGAAAACAAGAAAAATTCTTCATTTTGATAATCGATATAATTTTAGGCAAGTCCCATGAAATTTTCATGATGTATAAGCCTCCTTCCTTTCATAAAGATAATAAACTATATCTTGACATCTTCGGATCAAAAGGTATAATATTTTCCTTTAATATATGTGATGTTCTAAGACTCAACAGCAATGAAAAAGCTACAAATGAATTCTTCACTCTGGGTATTACTGACAAAAAGGATTAAATAAATACATTTGATTTCTTTTCTTTCTTCTGAAGTATAAGCTAGGTACAATAATAGAATAAAGCTTTGGATTTCTTTTTTGGACTATATTGCAAAAATCTTATCTAATGTAAATTGATATTTAACAACTTTTTCTCATTCCTGTGAGGATTTTGCACTTTAAAAAATCAATTTCTTTTTCAACAGCACTAAAGTTAGTATGCCTACTATAAATTTTCTTTGCTAAGAAATGCATTTTCTTTCACTCCTACTATGTTATTGTTTCTCTCTCCTTTTACTCTATTTTCTAGCACTCTCATGGATTCTTCAATATCATGACCATGAATTTAATCTTTTAGTTATTCATCCTTGTAGAATTGCAGCATTTTTTTTATGTTGGGGGTCAAACCCAGGGTCTTATAAATGCTAGTCAAGTGCTTTACCACTGAACTATATTCCCAGCTCTCAACTTTTTAAAGTGAAAAATTTAATAAGTTTTTATATGTTTGTGAAATTATCACTAAAATCTGGACAGTTAGCACATCTATCTCCTCCAACCTTTTCTCATGCTCTTTTTAATGCTGCTCTCTACTTTTAATTATTTTGAGATTTATCCATATTGTAGAACATATTAATAGTTTCTTTTGATTGTTACATGAGTGCATTGTATGGATACAGTTTACTTTATTTATGGATATTTGGATAGTTTCAATTTTTTATTACATTGAATGAAATTCTATAAACATTCAATGTAATCTTAAATAAGGCAACATCACAAAAAACAATTTATTGAAATGTACAAAAAATGAAAAAAATATAATAAATTGTCTTCATTACACAAAATTTTTTTCTTTTATAACTAGGCTGATTAAATGAAGTAGGCTTCCATTTGAGAGGGATAAGGCCTGGTTGTTGAGACTTTATTCATGTGGAAAGACAACTTTCAGTATACTTTAGTTTTCATTTCAAAACTAACAATGATGCAGAAAATAAAAAAGCAAGCAAGAAAGTTGAGTAAAGAAAAGATTGATTACAATAAAAATTCTGATACTGCCAGTTACTGGTGATGAGTTCTGCTTCCCCACATGTGAAGTGTAACATTAGAGAAGCACAAGGAGGCAAGCATATTTTAAAGTTTATTTAAAAACTTTATATGTTTGTGAAACTTTATATGTTTGTGAACTTTATATGTTTGTTTTATTTTAAAACATATTTTAAAGCATATTTAAAGTTTATTTAAAAAGATGTAAAATAGACTTTTCCAGGGAGGATGAAGGGAGCCATAGCTGGTATCCTGGTATCCCAAGAAGTGAGGGTATCCTGATTTTTATATGTCTTAGGCTTCCTTTGTTCTGCTCTCTTCTCCTTCTCTCTCTCCTTCCAGGAGAGTCTCAGTTGGATGGACAAAAGGAGAGAAGCAGAAGGACAAGGTGGAGTTATCTGAGCAGGAAGGGGGAGTAATTAACAACTTTTACAACTCCCTGCAGGAAAGGACAATCCCTGGGACAGGTCATCTTAGCAGCAGGTTGGAGCAGGGGCAGGTTATCTTGATAAGGGTGGACAAGGGCTCTGAGGGCATTAGCATTTCAATTATCTCCAACTCTGGATCTGACCCCTGCCTATCTGCCTGTTTAATTCTGGCTTCAGTACCATTTATAGGATAGTATAAAGGAAATTATAATAATACAAACTTAAATATTTGATAACTGAACAATTTTGTTTGAGAGTTAAAATAATCATTTTATTCTGAACATGTTTGCTTTGATTTTCAGATCCTTTATTTTAGAAATCAATTTTTCTTGAAAAAGAGATGAAGTGAAATCAAGAAGTCCTTTAAGTTGTTGTTTTTTTTTTTTTGGTACCAGGGATTGAACTCAGGGGCACCCGACCACTGAGCCACATCCCCAGCCCCATTTTGTGTTTTATGTAGAGACAGGGTCTCACTGAGCTGCTTAGCGCCTCGCCATTGCTGAGGCTGGCTTTGAACTCGCGATTCTCCTGTCTCAGCCTCCCTAAGTGCTGGGATTACAAGCGTGAGCCACC
>PVHX01000918.1:0-87533 GCA_004024805.1 Geosciurus inauris | reverse complement strand
AAGTTGTTGTTGACTTCATTTATCATTATATGTAGGAAAATAAAGTTTCAATCTAGTCATGGTCATAACTTCATAAATATATTGGCTTAAAATGCAATTTTTAAATCTTTATGTAAATTATAATTTTTATAATATCACTTAATAATTAATCATTGGTTTATAAATTCAAGAGTCTAGGTAATTTAAATATTAGAATAGTTCCAATTTATTTATTAAGCCTATAGACTGTGTAATAAATATAAATGGATATCATATTTGCATATGTTTAAATATAACAACAATAAATTCAGTGTATAAATTGTTCTGTCTAAACAACTGTTTACCTGGAAATTAAAATATTACTATTACTGATTAGATATAATATTCAATATAGGAGTTTATGATTCAAATTTGAACCCCTACATCCATTTATTCATCTATGCTGGAGAATTGAATAAGGATATTTAGTAGACAGCTTAAAATTATCATGTGTAAAACAGATATAACATTCTCTCCTCTTCAATCTCACTAATCCCAGGAAAATGATCTAGTCTAATACATTCTTAACCAAAAACACTAATACAAAACAATCCCCAAATCCATGCTTTACCTTTCCCCAATATTATGAACAAAACATGAATCATTGGCTCCTGCCTCTTTCTTGCTGTGTCAGTGACTTTTTTATTTTTCCTTTTCTCCATGACCAAAAATCTATTTCAAATGTTCAACTTATTTTAACTAGATTTCTGCAGTAGCTACTAAACTTATTTTTCTATCTTCATTTTAAAATTAATTTGATCTGTCATTCATAAGAGTCAGAAATTATTTTCTTTAAAATAAAAATTGACTTATGATATTAAAATTATTTCATTGTTTTTTATTAGAAATGAAGTTAAAAACACAACTGTTACTTGGTTTGAAAACATCTGTATGATCTTACATTCTCCAATTATTTCTCTAGTGGGTTATACACACCAAAAGAGAAAAAAAAATCCATGAAGTCACTGTTAGGTCGGTTCAAGGTTCAGGGTGTCCACTTAGGGGCAGCCATGGAACAGTCAGATGCTGACATCAGCAGTAGAGGCGCCTCCTGTCAATCAGCAGGCTTTTCCTGACTCATCCAGGAAGGACTCTGACCTTCTCTTCCTGACCTAAGCTCTCCCCTTCCTGACCAAGCCTTTTAAAATTTTCTGTACTCTGGAACAGGTGCACCATTCTCTCATACACACTCTGATGGACAGGAGAGTTCAGCCTGTATTTCCAATAAAGCCTTGCCCAGTGGTTTTAATTTGCCTCCTTTTGGTCATCTGGCTTTACAGGCACTAGTAGACTAAACTTTATAAGTTTAAAAAGACTAAACTTTATATTTTGTCTAAAATTGAGAAATACATTAAATTAATTAATATGCATGTTTAGTGTTCAAGGTCCTATTATTTTATTCCATTGGTCTGTACCTTGAAAAATTTTCTAGAGCAACAGTAAAAGTTCCAATGCAAAGAAATTAACAACCACCTTTCCTTCCCACCTTTCATTCTTTTTTCCTTTTTAAATGTGTTTTGGAATGTTCTAATTTCCTTGAGCATGCTCATACATTGCTGGTGGAACTGCAAATTGGTACAACCAATCTGGAAAGCAGTATGGAGATTCCTTATTAAACTTGGAATGGAACCACATTTGACCCAGCTACCCCACTCCTGGGTGTACACCCACAAGACTTAACAGCATACTACACTGATGCAGACACTTCAATGTTTATAACAGCTCAATTCACAATAGCTAAACTGTGGAACCAACACCTAGATGCCCTTTGATAGATGAACGGATAAAGATACTGTGGTATATATACACAATGCAATATTACTCAGCAATAAAAGAGAATAAAAGTATGGCATTTGTAGGTAAATGGATGGAGTTGGAGAATATCATGCTAAGCGAAGTAAGCCAATCTCAGACAGCCAGATGCCAAATGTACTCTTTGATAAGTGGATGCTGATCCATAATGGGGGGAAGGACATGGGAACAATGGAGGAACTCTGTTCACAGGGTTGTAAGGGAGAAGGGGGGAAGGGGACAATAAAGGTGGTGAATTATGATGGTCATCATAGCCCTAGCTTTATGTATGACTGCATGTATGTTGTGATTCTGTATCACTTACAACCAGAGAAATAAAATGTTATCCTCCATCTGTGTACAATGAATCAAACTGCACTCTGATATCACGTAAACCTAAATAGAACAAATAATTAAATTAAAATATGAAAAAAATAATTTCTCTGAGTATCTTTTATACATTATATAATTATAATAAAACTAACTCTTACAACATATAAAACACAAATGATTTTTCTGCCAACACTCTTCCTCTAGATTCAAAAACATACTGTTACTATCATTATATTTGATTTAAAAAAATGTAATGCTCATGTTTTCCTGCATTAATATAAGCTTTACTATGAAACACAATGGAGATTGAATCAGATTAAAACAAGAAAGTTGGGCAAATAAAATACTTTAAAATGTCATTTTAAATTTTAGTTTAAATAAAATAACTTGAATTTTTACTCTGCATATATATAATACCCACAAATATTAGCAAATGATATTGTATATAAAAAAGCAACATATATTTTAATCTGTTCAATCATTTTCCAAATAAGTTCTTGTGTGTTTTAAACCTGTATTTTAGAATATAGCAATGGCAATACTCTCTGACTTCTTTGCTAGAACCACTGAATAACCCAAAGGAGGATTCAAGAAAACCACTGAAATTTTTTAAATGCCAGTTTGAAAATCTGGGTGGAATCTACATTCCATGAATTTAGTAAACCCAGCTGAAGATGCTTTTCTTCCCTATGGTACTTTCACAAAATATTTTCAGTAAGAATAAAAAAAATATATTGCTTTGTAATATAAAATTGATTTCTTTTTTTCTTTTCTGATTGGCTTTATTATTATGTCTGGTGTATTTTATGACATATAGTGTCAATATCAGTATACTTTGACAATTATTGTGCAGAATAAATGTTTATGTCCTATGAATGAGTACTCAGCATATTGAATAACACTGCATTCAAAATACTTTGAAGGTTATGTAATCATTCCATATCTGTTTTCCTTAGTACTTTACTAACAAAGCTACAGTTAATCCCATCTTTTGCCTTGCTGAGGCCCTCCCTAAACTTTCCTTTGTTATGTAACCCTAGCTTTTACATTCCCCACCAAAAACATATGCCCAAAGACAGTGAACCTGACAATTCAATACTAGATCCCTGGGATCTAATATACTGATTTTCATACATTGACTGTAGGTATTTTCTCAAATGAATAACCTTATGATTAAAGTTAATTTTTCTTTAACAAAAGACAAAATAATAGTGGTGCTATAAAAGATGAAATCACAAGAACTTTCAGTTATTTCATTAGCAAAGACATTTACCATTAATATAGTGCTTTTTCTACATTAGCTAATTAATACTTAAACATCCCTGAAGGGTACTTTTGGGAAGTGCCATTTAAAGAAAACAGAAAAAGAGTAGTGAGCAATTTGCCAAAGGTCAAAGACTTGTTCAATAGCAAGCTCTTTCCATATACTCTAGACTTTATGCTTCTTACTCTTGTGATTCCAACTAAAATTAAATTGACTCAATTCCATGAAGAAAGAAGAAAGAAACTCATAAAAACATACAGCTTTAAGGTCTTCGTAGGTCATCCAACAAATACCCCTTTCTAAAATACAACTGAAACCAAATATCCTCATCCAAGGAACAAAACTTTGAATAAGTTCTTGCAGAATAATTATAGAAGTTTTTATATAAATTCTACAATGGAACTGAAGTTATCTATCCTAATAAAATCCATTAAAATATATTAAGGATTTTAAAAATATTTCTCCTTGCTGAAATGTAAACAATAACTTAGAAGGAGCTAACAGTAAATATGAGGCAACCAACTTGGAAGCTAGCATGTAACACACATGTTGATGACTAGTTTAGGTGGTTAGTGGTGAAGACCAAGAAAAATTAAAAACAACAACAACAACAAAAAGGATGTCCTAAAGACCTTTGTACAACTTAAAGTTGAGAGGAAAGGATGAGAAATTATCTTGGGTATGAGAGCTAATAAGGTATAAAATGCATACTAATTTATATGTGGAATCTAATAATCTCACAGAATTTGAGAGTAGAACCATGGTTACCAAATACTGGGACTGTGGTTAAGAAGGCGCAGAGATGATGACTCATTGGTACAGAATGCAGTTGGCTAATAACAACAATTATTTTAAATATCGTATTACACAGGACAATAATGTGACTATGATTAGCCACAATTAATTGCATATTTCATAATTGAGAAGATTTTAAATGTTGCCAACACAAAGAAATGAAAATATGTGATATGATGGATCAGATCATACATTGTACGAATGTATTAGAACATCACACTGTGCCTATGTATATATGTGATTATTATGTGTCAATTTGAATTTAAAGAATATTTATTAAAAATGAATATTGCAAAATGAATCTCACAGAAGTATGAGCAGTGGATGATTTCCATAGGCTGTGGAAACTTCTAGGAAGGCACATTAGTGATGGAAAGGTATTTTATGATGTTCTATTTTAATATTATACTTGATATGACTTTAAGATATCTCAGTGCTAATATAAAAATAAATGGATAGCATTGTATGAAAGTGGAAATGTAAGCTAAAGATAGTAATTTGAAGGTCAAGAGTCATGAAAATAAAGAAGCAGGACAAAAATTATTAATTACTAATATATGACATTCTCAACACTTTCTGATGCTGCTCCTTTTCCCTCTCTCATATCCTCTCTGCTATATGGGTTTATTATTCATTTGCTCACTGGCAATCTAGAGCTGCTCATGGAATTTATTTTTTCATGTTCAGTTATTCATAGACTTGAATAAAGGAGAATCTGTAGATTAGATTGAGAAACAAAACTTGAAGTAGAAAGAAATGGAGTCATTGAATGAAAGATAGCAAATGACCAAGAATTAATGAATAAATGCATGTTCAGGGTATGTCAACAGGTGAAAGGCCTTGAAAGTTTAAAAATGATTGAGAAAGAAAAGGGATACTAAAAGATCTTATTACTTTTGAGTTCTTCAACATTTAAAAATTGTTATATATTTTTCATAATTACTTTTGTATATTTTATATTTATTTTGCATACTATAATTAGTTTGAATTAATAGTTTTTTTAATCAACTATTTCCTTGACAATGGCATCATTGTTATTAGAAAGATTTTTACAGCTTCAGGAGAGTTTTTAATGTTTTATTCCAGAGGATTACTTTGATGAGTATACCTGGGTTGTAATAAAAATGCTATAAATTTGGGGATTCTTAAACAATAACATTTTATTTCTTAATGTTCTGGAAACTAGAAAATCCAAGATTAAGGTAGATTTCATGTCTAATGAGAGCTCATGTATGTGACACATTTCTGCTGTATCGTCACTATATAAGGTAAGGAAGGTCCCTTAAGCTTTTTTTATAAATTTTTTAATCCCACCTGTACAAGATCTTCCCCATAATCTAATTACCTCCTGAAGACCCCCTTAATCCCTTTGGAGGTAAGGATTTGAACATATGAATTTGGGGCTGGGGAATATAAACATTAAGTCTGGGTTTCTATAAAAATTACCTGGGAAATAAAATAAATTGAAACCACATTAGTCCTTTAGCCTAAGACATAAAAGGCACAATTTAAGTAAATTTTGTATAATCTAATCACACTAGACTAATACTGTTTTAAAAACCATTCTCATTACATAACATTGTTCTTCTGAACAGGTTTCTAACCTCTCTGCTTTGGTTTTCATTCTATAAACAGAGATAACATTCTTTCATCCTTTATATTTCTCAGATTCGGAGAAATATTCATAAAAGTGGTAATGCTTTTAAATTTTTTAACACCATTTTCTTCTTTTGCTGTTAGGTAGCATTTCAGAATGCTAATTTTATACCATCCATGAAAGAATTCTGTTATGCACTATAGAAATACACTCTAGAACAACATTTTAAACTGTCATAAGTTTTCTGTCCATGGAAATACTTACTATAGAAATATAAACTTCAAATGTATTGGTGAAATGATGAAATATGTTTATTTGAATAATTTTATCTTGCCATGTGTGATGGCAAAGGCCCATAACCCCAGTGGCTCAGGAGTAAGGCTGAGGCAGGAATATCATGAGTTTAAAGCCAGCCTCAGCAAAAGTGAGATGCTAAGCAAGTCAGTGAGACCCTGTCTCTAAATAAAATACAAAATAGGGCTGGGGATGTGGAATAGTGGTTGAATGCTCTGAGTTCAAGCTCTCGTATGAAAATGATGATGATGATGATGATGATGATGATGATAATAATAGTAATTTTATCTTGAGTTCTTAAGTTTTGGGCAAATTTCCCTCTTCCTGAGTCTGATATGACACATATCCTTTTTATGATTTTCAAAAAATATTACTAGGACAGAGAATGTGGAGGGGAAACTGATAGGATTACTAGTTATTTGATTATTTACCAGTTAATTGATATCCTTAACAATATATTCTTGACAACTGTTCATGTATTTTGTATAAATGTGTTTATATTTTTGAATGAGTTCCACTGGTAAAATTTCTGTTGTACTTCTTGTCATTTTTTCCACTGCCTTTATGACAACAGTGGTGGTAATATATTACTAATGGTAATAATGATAAAGGGTGACTCCTTGTAAATACAAAGGGAATATAATCAAGGCATACCAATTTTAATAAAAATAAATAGTTTGTGTTATTTTATGATAAGTATAATGTGGTAGTAAGAAGTCAAAATCAGTTATGGATTCCAAGGAATATTTGAATGTTGTTATGATTTGGACAGGAGGTGTTCCCCAAAAGTTACTGTGCAAAACAATGCAGGAACATTCAGAGTTGAAATGATTGGGTTATAAGAGCCTTAATCCAATCAGTGAATGAATCTCCTGATAGAGATTAACTGAGTAGTAACTGAATGCAGTTTGGGTGTCGCTGGAGAAGGTGGATCACTGGGGGTCATGCCTTTGAGATATATATTTTGTATCTGGTGAGTGGAAACTCTCTTTCTGCTTCCTCATTATCATGTGAGCTAATTCATTCTTTCACATTCTTCCATCATAACGTTCAGCCTCGTTTTGGCAATGAGGAATGGAGCCTATGGTTTATGGACTGAGACCTCCGAAACTTTGAGGCCTCAAATAAACTTTTCCTCCTAAAGTTGTTCTTGTCAGATCCTTTAGTCACAGCAGTGAAAAAGCTGACTAAAACAAATGTTAAGTAATAACAAGATTTGTAGCTAAAATATACCACCAATTGTCCAACAAAATCAATGACATAAAAATTTTGCTCACTAATATAACAAACATTTTAAATCCTAAAGCAGAAGAGAAAACATTAAATCTTTTTCACCCCACTTTATAATAATTAGTATCTCTAAAATGTTATTAAAGCTTCCATAAAACTGAGGATTGCTATAGAAATTACAGATTCAGGATTTGTAAATTCTCCGAGATATAAGATATTCATCATCTCCAAGCAAAACAAACAGATAAGGAAAAGGAAATATTTTGGAATGTTTTCCAACATAAGGAGAGATTACAAACATAATTTTAATCTTCCTCAGAATGCTGATTTCCTAATCCTTTTTTCATTTGTATTGTTTATGTTCTTCATGCATTCCAATATTTTAACATTGCAAACTGAACAATATATTCAAATTTGATCATATTTGAATATAAAAATTAAAACCTCTTCAAAATCTTCTCCCCAAATCCATGAAAATCCCAAATCCATTGATTGAAATTGACTCATTTTGCTCTTTTTTAGCTATTGTTGGTTTAATATCTAGATATAAATTATTAAGTTTTGGTTGTTGTATGAATCTATAAGTTGATATTTTTTCTCTTATGAGAAAGTTTGGCAATATAGAGTCAATATCAAGTCTTATTGTTTTTAGACATGTTAAAAAATATGGAACAACTGATGGTTCTAAAATTTTCTAATGAAAGACATGTTCTAAATAAAAATAAGCTTGGGGTATTTTTGTTTAAAATATAATTTTCAGTAACATTTAAAAACCATTGCTTTTGGATTATTTTAGCAATGCTATCTACCTGCCCCATTCAATTATGTTTTTAAATTTAATAAGCATTTGGTACAGTTCTATAATTTTCACATGCTCCCATTAGCTAATTTAGCATATGATTCCACAGATACAATCAAGTCTTCAAATATTTCTTAACAATATTTTCTGAGATAATAAAATATATATTCTCATATTTAATCAATAATAAAACCTAATTATATTGAAGCACATTCTCCTTAATTTACTTTCAGAAGGGGTAATATTGAAAACTAGCTGTAAACTTGTGGAGAACTACTAGAGGCTGAATTAATCTCTGTGAAATAAAAAATAGAAACATTAACACACTTCTGTATTATTAATCTTCAATCAGCAAAGGAAAAACTGTGATGAGATTGAAAGATTTGATCCTTCATCACTACTGTAGAGATCGAGACTCCCCTTTCCTCTGACACGGTAACCAGCAGCATCTGGGATCAAAGCTGTGCTGTTAGTCTTGCTCCCTTATCTATTTTGATGTGTTAGGGGGAAGACTGTCAAATAAAACACCAAACATCCACATAAATGCTGAAAACACTAGAGAAGTAGTAGAATTATATTTTAAATATTGCATGGTATATCATATATGTATATTGAAAAGATAACCACTACTCATCTGAAATTAAAATATAACTGATTGCTTCTCATTTTCATTTACTAGATTTGGCCACCTAAATTAAGGTAACTTGACAACATATAACAAGACATGTAGTAGGAGCAAAAAGCAATTTGACTTATTTATGTTGTTGAGAACACTGCAGTAAAACCTGAGCCTGACAGACTAGACTAGACTCAAAAAACTATTTGATGCCAGAAGAGAGATAATTATACTAAAGCAGATCATGGAATATTTGGATTCTTACCTTAGCAATCCCTCCAAGATGGAAGGTCCAATTTGTTTCATATTTAGTTAATAGAATTATACTTGTTTATGTCCATACAATGTTCAACTGCCCCAATAAAATAAATAAAAAATTTAAAGTTAACATTTGTTTTTAGTTTTTACTATGCATTGACATATTTACATTTCTGCTTATTATATGCTATGATCTACTGCAATCCCCTTTTCCAGAATTGGCTATGAAAAGCATGTTTTCAAATCTATTTTGTACTAAGCCACTGACAAATGGCCATTCAGTAAAGAAATCAAAGCACTGTAGCAAACCAGGAATAAAATTCTTCAAGCGACAGTATTAAATAGCAATACTAGAGGTATCTACATAATTATTTTAAAAGCCTGTAAGGAGACAGATGTTGAAAGCAGAGAATTGCTTTTGCATCTTACCAAAGCTTACTGTGTTTGGATATTCACATTTTCTATATAACCACAGGGATTCATTCTTTAAAGTGGTAAAAGAAGAATGAAGAAGTCGTTTGAGAGAGAGCACTTCGAATTCTCTGCATGCTTTTTCTTTCTGTTTTCACATGAGTGCAATAAGCATGCATCTTTGAAATTGTAGCTAGGCAGGATGTTTAAAATTAGTTCATTTTAAATTCAGAATAATTCCATTTGAAAAAAAAAAAGACAAATACAGTGTTTTAGTTAGCATATACAGAGACTTTTGGATCAACTTTGAAATATATCTTAAAGCCACTGGACTGGGACTGATTGATAACAGAAAAATTTAACTCTAACATGAGGAAAATGCCTACTATTCCCCGGGTTTTTAACCTTGCCTTTTGAAAAAAAATGTTGAAAGAATAGATCAAAGAGTGAATAAAGAAGATAGTTTAACACTAGGAAATAAGTAAAACTACATATTAAAGAATATTCAAAAAAGTTTGCAACACTTAATTTTTTTTCATTTTAAACTATGAACTAAAATTTTATAATAGAATGCTAGCAAGTACTTATCATATTCTTGGAAAAAAAGGATTTAAAGCAGATCAATATTATATGTTCAGCCAGGCGCGGTGGCTCAAGCCAGTAATTCCAGTACTTAGGAAGGCTGAGACAGGAGAATTGCAAGTTCAAAGCCAGCCTCAGCAATGGTGAAGCACTAAGCAACTCAGTGAGCCCCTGTCTCTACATAAAACACAAAATAGGGCTGGGGATGTGACTCAGTGGTTGAGTGCCCCTGAGTTCAATCTCCAGAACCTCACCCCCCAAAAATAAAGAGAAATAGTATATCGTCTGTGTTTTTGGAAAATGTTTAAAAATGTTACTGAATTTTCATTGTAAAATTCATAATTTTTTCATTTAAAAAATTCTGTCAGTCACTTGCTCAACAAGTGTTGAGATCTAAGTGTGAGGTATGAACAATGAAGTAACAAAAATATAAACTAATGACTTACCAATGGGTAAAAATAGAAAATGAGCACAGTAAAAAGAAACATTGCATGGTTTGGCAGATGATACTTATTTCTAATGAAGAATAGTATTGATGAAAGGATGCGATATTATCCTTAACTAGAAGAAGACTGAAAAGCAGTTTGAGAGTGGTGAAAATAAAGATCAAGTACCAAGATTGGGATATAAGAAGTTTGAGTTGCTATTGCTTATTATATATCTTAATTACGATGTACAACAGGAATTTGAATATGCAAATCTGGAATTTAGATGAGGGATAGTAACTGAAATTATTAACTTGGTCCTTATTAAAATATAAATAGTAACTAATGCCTCGAACAAAAATGGAATACCATAGAGGGATTATTGATGGGAAAAAGTTTAGAGGAGTCAAAATACAAAGATTGGACAAGGACAAAGGTTTAGGAAATGATGAGTAAGGAGGGTACTCTGAGAAGCAGTAATTGAAGGAAGAGATAAGAAGAAAGAGGTACAGGGTCCTGGAAGTTTCAAAAGAGAATGTTTCAAGGAGGAAGGAAGATTGACAAAATTTTCTGAAAGATCAATTAAATTGAGGGAACAGTAATGACCATCTTCAGACCAAACTGGAAATTAAGATGAAAGGAGATTTCAAAAATTAAAAGAAGCAGCCCGGTACGGTGGCACAAGCCTGTAATCCCAGTACTTAGGGAGGCTGAGACAGGAGAATCGCGAGTTCAAAGCCAGCCTCAGCAACAGCGAGGCGCTAAGCAACTCACTGAGACCCTGTCTCTACATAAAACACAAAATAGGGCTGGGGATGTGGCTCAGTGGTTGAGTACCCCTGAGTTCAATCCCTGGTACAAAAAAAAATTAAAAGAAGAAATATAATTTATATGTCTAGAAAGAAAACAAATGGAATCATATAAAATATTTTATTAAAACCCCAAAACACAGAGAGTGGACAGAAACCAATAGTAATAAAGGACATGGGCAACAAATAGAAAACAGTAACAAATATGGCAGATATTAATTCAATTAGGTATTACCTCTGCAATTGGCTTGAACATCAATTATCAAAATAGACAAACTGAAAGACAGTGTCAGATTTGAACAAAAAACACAACCTTGTTGAGTATGGTGCAGCACACCTTTAATCCCAGTAGCTCGAGAGGGAGGCTAAGGCAGGAGTATCCTGAGTTGAAAGACAGCCTCAGCAAAGGTGAGGTGCTAAACAAGCCAATGAGACCTGTCTCTAAATAAAATACAAAATAATGCTGGGGATGTGGCTCAGTAATTGGGTGCCCCTGAGTTAAATCCCTGGTACTCCTCACACACACACAAAAAAAGACCTAATTATAAGTTGTTTGCAATAAATCCACTTCAAATATGAAGAAATATACAGATTAAAATTTAATAGATATTCAAAAATGTACCATGCTAACACTAATCAAAAGAAAGGTATAGCTATATTATTTTCTCAGAGCAGATTTCAGAGGAAGATAAACCATTAGGGATAATTTATGATAAAGGGGGCAATTTTTAAAGAAGATATAACAGTCCTTCATGTGTATGCATCATACTGTGTTGCAAAAACTTATAGAACATGGGTATGAAATGTGTCTACATTTTAGCAGCCCTCCATCAGAAACAGATAGCTCTAGCAAGTAGAATCGCACCATCAATCAAGTAGATATAGATGATATTGATAGACCAATTAACCCAACACAACAGAATACACATTATTCTCAAACTTACTCTGAACATTCCTTAAAATATACTATATCTAGGGCCATAAATAAACATAAAAATATAGAGCTGGAATCAGAGTTCAAAAGTAGAGGGCTTTTATAGCACACAAGGCCCTAGTTTTGACCCCCAACACCAATAAAAAAATAAAAAATTTAGCACTTGGGATATAGCCCAATGTTAGAGCACTTGCCTGGCATGTGGAAAGGCCTGAATTTGATTCTCAGCAAACAGACACAAAGAAAATCATGCAATATCTGCTCTCAGATGAAAGTTTAATTACCTATAAATCACTAATAGAAAGACAACAGCAAAATTTCTGAATATGCTGACAGATTAAACAACATACTTTTAAATAATACAAGGATCGACAAAGAAATCTCAACAATAAATTTTAAACTAAATGGAAATAAATTTATCAAAATTTATGATAAAGTGAAACCAGTGGTTAGAGAGAAATTTATAGCATTGAATGCATATATTAGAAAAAAAAAGATTTTAAATCAATATTATAAGTTTCTGCTTTAGGAAACTAGAAACGGAACAGATTATTCAATCCAAAGATGCAAAATAATGGTAATGATTATACTAGGACTTAATGAAATTGAAAACAGAAAATAAATGACTCTAAAACTTTTTGAAAACATCAGTGAAAGTCAAAGGAAAAAAAGGAAAGACACAAATCACTAATATTCAGAAATGAAAGCGGAATTTTATTACAGACCCATGAAAGTGGCAAGGACAATAAAGGGATGGTAAGAAAATTTAGACTTTCCTACTAAGATCAGAAGCAAAGCAACAATGCCCTCTATTATCAGCTCTTTTCAACATTTTACTGAAAGTCCTAGACAAGGCAATAGCATAAAAAAAGGAAATAAAAATAATATAATTTGTAAGGAAGGAGTACAGCTCTTTTTTACTAAAATTGGCATGATTATCTTTTTAGAAAATCCTGAAATAGAAGTGATTTAAATATCCTTTTAAAACTAGCAGGTAATTCTTTCATCTATATAGCAAGAATGAAGGGCACAAGATTAATATACAGAAGTTAATTACTTCCTCAAATATCAGCAGTGAACAAGTGGAATTTGAAATTAAAAATACAATGCCATTTACATTAGCATCCCCCCCAAAATGAAATACTTATGAATAAAAATAACAACATCAGTAAATAATATATGAAGGAGAATATAAAATTCTGACAAAAGAAATCAAAGAACTGAATAAATGGAGCGATATCCCAGATCATGGATTAGAAGGTTGGATATTGTCAGTATATCAGTTTTTCCCAATGTATTCTAAAGATTCAACACAATCTTAACTGAAATCTCAACAAGGTTATTTTATGAACAGTTGATTATAAGATTTATATAGAGAGGCAAAATAACCCAGAATAGTTAGCTTAATTTCATAAGAAAATAACGAATTTGAAGAACTGATGTTACTGACTTCAAGACTTACTATAAAGCTACAATAATCAAGACAGTGTGGTTTTAGTGAAAGAATAAACAAATTGGTGAATGGACCATAATAGAGAACCTGGAAGTAGATGCACATAAAGGTAGTCAATGGAGCTCAGATGACAGAGTAAAGACACTAACATGGAGAAAAGAATCTTTTCAACAAATCTGGATGCCCAGAAAAGAAAATAGATTCCAGATGTAGACCTTATACCACTTAGAAAAATTAACCCGAATGGCTAGTAGATCTAAAATAAATACACAACTATTAGAAGATAGTATAGAAGGGAGATTTGAAGAACATTAAAACACCAATGAAAAAGAATGCAATTAAAATAGAGCAAAAGCCAGGCGCGGTGACGCAAGCCTGTAATCCCAGCACTTAGGGAAGCTGAGACAGGAAAATCACGAGTTCAAAGCCAGCCTCAGCAATGGCAAGGCCCTAAGTAATTCAGTGAGACCCTGTCTCTACATAAAACACACAATAGGGCTGGGGATGTGGCTCGGTGGTCGAGTGCCCCTGAGTTCAATTTCCAGTACCAAAAAAAAAAAAAAAAAAAATAGAGCAAAGTCCTTAACCGACACATCATTAAAGAAGACAGATAGATAAAAATTAAACATATTAAAAGTTATTCTACACAATTAACAGGAAAATGCAAATTAAAATGAAAATAAGATAGCTGCAAGGCCAAAATTCAGAACACTGACAATACTAGGGAGGATGTACAGCTATAGGAACTTTCTCTGCTGAAGAGAGGAAAATGATAGACACTTTGGAAAGAGTTTGACAGTTTCTTACAACATTAAACATATTGTTATCATAAAATTCCATAATTGCTCCTTGGTAATTACCTAAAAAAAACAGAAAACACTTATAAACACATGATCCTGCATATGAATGTTTGTGACAGCTTAATTTATAATGCTAAAACTGGCAAGAAATCAAGAGGTTCTTGAGTAACTGAGTGGATAAACAAAGCTACAGGTATCCAACCCAGGGCTTCTCTAAAGCCAGGGAAGTGTTCTACACTGAGCTACACCACTAGCCCCATACATTTTTAAGGAAAGTGGGTGATTTAAAATGAAAAATGGATGAAGACTCAGTCTTTTTATTTCAGCTTTAGGTTAAACATGTTTATCCTCAAACACTTCATGTCTTTAAAATAGTAATATCATACTACTAATGTAAGCTAAAAATAATTATCAAGAAAACTTAATAGTTTGATTATAAATCTTATTTAGACAAGAATTGTGAAATATTAGTAAACTGCTTTGTTAATCAATACTTCTTAGAATAGATGTATGAAAAAAAGAATATGAGAAAATTGAATCTAAGATTCCTAATATCCTAAGTTGATATATATGTATATCATAAATTGATATATATGTATTAAAATACATAATGTATGTTATTATAAGTTGATTCCATGTAAAATAACCCTTATCACAGATAAGGGTTGGCTATGGCAGGTGAAAAAAAGTAAATAAGTATGGAGAGAGGGAGAAGATAAGAAAAATGGAAAAATTAAGGGTTGAATCAAAGAACATCTAAGAAAAAAATTTGGCTATGCCTACCATTTTGAGTAGGAAACAGAAGAATCGAAAGAATTGTAAGGTCATTTCATAGCAGTTTGTCAATATGATTTTTATTTTTCAATACTAGGTGAAATTAGGAGTATGATATAGATAGAAATACTTCATAAAAAAGGATATAAGATGAAAGTTATCTTTAGTGAAAACATTTTGTAGTTTGAAGCAAAATTATTAGCAAAATTGAGACTATCCTACTGATAAAAGAAAAGCC
Organism: Geosciurus inauris; assembly: GCA_004024805.1. Taxonomy (NCBI): domain Eukaryota; kingdom Metazoa; phylum Chordata; class Mammalia; order Rodentia; family Sciuridae; genus Geosciurus; species Geosciurus inauris. Next base: position 72,112 of record PVHX01000918.1, on the reverse strand, counting down.
TCAGGAATATAGACAGGGATAATCATTTGACTCATTTAGAAAAATTTTGCAAAGCACTGTCTAAAAGACATTAAATTGACCAGAAAAAAAAAAAGATTCATTAACCAGAACAAATGGAACAGGAATTGAAAGCATATTATGTTCTGTCTTTAATTGAGAGTAAATGTACATTTCCACATTGAATATTTCAGTTAAAATAAAATTTTAGGACAGAGAAGTAAAGAGAATGAGAATACCTTAAGTGCAGTTGCTACGATTTATTTTCCAAAGAGGATAATATAGCTTTTAATTTTGACTTAAAAAATAAAATTGCGTTTTAATTTTGGCATGTAGCCAAATTTTAGGTCTCTTGGATTGAATTATAATAATAATAAAGATTCCATAACTTTATATCATGATATTGTATATTACATATCTAACTTACAAGTGAAAATACAATATTTGAATAAGTTAACAATTTGCAATTGAAGTAATTTGACACTTAAATGTTTGTAATTTTACGATCTTATCATTATTTGTGTCATTTTCCTTGCACATCTGTTTATTTATGCTTACACGTATATAATGAAGTTTAAAGAAAGACCTACACATGCTATTGAACTAGCTTTGAATAGTGATTGATGCAATGCCAAAAGTATATGAACGTTAGCTGAAAAATGTTTTGTGATGTAAAGATTATATTAGGTCATTATATGGAAACTTACAAAATACATACTTTAATAATTAAAGATATGTTCACATGCCATAAAAAATCTGTAGACCATGAGCCAACACCAAAATTTCAGGTAGTTGTTCTACTGTGAACACAGACATCGTTAATGGTAAATTTACATGAAATGAATATGGCATGTATGGCGTTAGTGTGATAAAGCTGTAAGACAAAGTATGTATACAGTTTTTCCCTGACAATCCTGACAGTTGAAACAGGATGTCCAACTCAAGCAACACAGTCATAATGGCTGCTAATGTTATCAATCAGGCACAATTCATAAGATTTTCCTGGTTTACTTCACTTTTGACTCAGTGACTAACTTTTCCTTTCATTGAGCAATGTGTTAGACCTTTGTGAAAGTTACTCAGCAAAGGATCATGAAATACATATTTACATATTTTCTGTCCTAGATGGAAGTCTGCAGTGAACAGTCATCAACAAAGTATATATTTTAAGGACTAATTTAATTATTTGCATTGTAATGTTTTCATTTATGAAGTTAAAAGCTGGCACACAGTTTTTGAGTAAATGATGATTAAATGCATTGAAGTAAAAGGAGAGAAAAATTGATAAAAGTTAATAAAACAATGAAATACTTGATTGCAAAAGTAATGTCCAATATATGTAAAAAGAAGAGAGAATAATCGTAACAGTTTTTCAGCTATGTAGGGACTTCTGTCTTAATACATTTTCCTTTGTTTCAAATGCATTTCTTCCTGTAAGTCTAATAATATCCATAAAAATATGCAATTGATATATAGAAATAGTTATTCAGTCATATCACATTATTAATTCAATGAACCAAACTCTATAAAACCAGAGATATGAAATATATATATATATATATATATATATATGATGATAAACTGTGAAAAATCCTCAGTAAAACTATAGTTTGCATCAAGGAAAACACAAATGACTTCATATATTTAAAAATAAAATTACCCATAATAAAACTGAAACTTTTATGATTCTTGTTTCCACAGAAGGATAATTTAATTATTAAAATTTATAAGGTAATATCTCATTTTCATATATTAACTATATGCAATGCAGTCTCTTCCCAATGATAACAGACTATTTATGAAATAATTTATCAAGTTTTGTCTATTGAGCAGAGAAAACAAACACAAAGTAAAAGTAGTTTATCTTATAATCAAAGGATTTATAAATGGAGATTGTAAAACATTTTCTTTCAAAGCAATAAAAATAATCATGTGTTTCAAAATTCTAGCTACATTAGTCTCTGTAGAATAAAGTTCTAGTAAACTAATTTCATAATATTTTTATTGAAAAAATAAATTTAAGACTTAGTTTTGCTTTGGTCGATGGAATATAAATAGAAATGACATTGTATAATCCCTGTTTCTCTTAAAGAAAATATTTTTCTACTTGGATCCTTTCGTGCTTCTGCCATCAGATACAAATGATAGGCACTGAATACCCTATTAGGGTATAAAATGTACTACTCATTTTGTAATAAGCCAGACCCAACATACAGCTTATAATTTGCCCAGTCTAGAGCATCTACAACCCAGTGGGCCAAGACAAAACAATCAAAATAAATATTTTTGCTTCTAGTAACAGCATTAGAATGATTTCTTATGTAGCATCATTGTTTCAGTGGATTTACCTGAAATATGTGGATGGAAAGAAAATAATAACATTGATAACTTCTGCAATTTTATATGTACCTATTATGGAATGAGCATATGTATTTTTAAGTAAAGAATTAATTGTTAAATTAAATTATTTATAGAATATATGGAAGCTAGGTATAATTTGAGGCCTTAGGACAAGAAAATAATGAAAAAAATCTGTATTCTAAATATGTTTAATAAAGGTTATCAAAAATTTATACACAAAATAGCATATATGTGAGTTTAGGTAGTCCATAGAAACAGATACAAGCACTGAAGAGCAAAGGAGAAAGTTTATAGTCCCTGAGGGTAAGTCTGATGTCAACTTTTATATATCTTAGATTTAATCTCTCCCTCCTTTCTTAAAAATCAGTGACACTTAACCTCTTTATCTACCTGTATATCTCTTCCCCAGGTATGTCAATGATTAGAGTAGTGATAATTTGATTTCTTCAATTCACCATCTGATCATCTCCAACTAGCAAGATGAGAGTCACCAACATTTACTTATGCTGTGATATAATGTTATTGTTATAATTATTACAGTTAATAACAATTCATAATTTCAATATATTCAAGCTTTTTCTTCTAAATTTTTAGCAAGTCTGTGTTTTTAGACAAACTCTATATAGCCTTAGCACTCACCGCTTTATAATTTTTAAAACTGGCTATTTGGCTGTTTTTCAAAAGTAAACTTTAGTGTTTTAGAAGGTGTAACCGGATTGTAAAATCCAGTCTATATTGACTTGTTATTATTTGCTTGCCTATTATTACTTCTTAACTTATCATTCACAGTCTCTTTGTTCTATTTTTTCTTTAAGTGAACATTATAATTCCTTAATATACATACACAGCATATTTTAAATCTCTCAAGTATTTGACTCAAGGTGCATACTTCCAAAGCACCTACAACCATTACTTCAGAAACACACTTAAAATACCATATATATTAAGCATTATATAGTTAGCTGCATATGATATATTCAGAAGAAGTATTTTTCAAACAACCCCAGAACTAAATTGCTCTTCTATCCTTAATTAAGTGCATGAGACTGGGAAAGGTATTAAACACTGAGCCTCACTATCCCTTCTATAAAATTGAATGTTAAGAGTTCAGAATTCAGTCTACTTTCATGAGTAATAGTAAATGGCATAGTATATAGTAAATACCAATTGTTTTTGGAGATCTTTGCATTAGTAATGGGAACTGAATTTAAAACATGTTTTCACAGTTACAAAGCACAGAAATTTTATGTGTGGTTAAACTGAAGTTGAGAGAGATTCCGTGCGTTGCCTAAAATTCCTCAAGAAGAGAGTGATATTAAGATAATGTATGTGTAGCTGCAAAATGAATCTAAGGGCTCAGATGCTTTTCTCTAGAGCAAATGAGGACTATATATGTTAGCAAGGGGAAGGATTTGTCATTTCTGTCCTTGTTTTTGCTGTGCTGGGGGTGGATCTTAGGGTGTTGTTCATGCCAGGCAAGTGCTTTACCACTCAGCTCCAATCCAGAACAAGGGTAAGTTTTAGTATAATCTATACTATCTCCAAAGAAGTTAAACATATTCTGATCAACCAGTATACTATTTAGTATTCCTGAAAGAGCTTAGCTTTATCATATTTCCTAATAAAGTGTTCTTGTAAAGTTTGGTATTCCAAGTGATTCAACAATAAATAAATAAAAGAAAAGAAAGAAGAAAGAAAGAAAGAAAGAACGAAAGAAAGAAAGAAAGAAAAAGAGAGAAAGAAAAATATTAAACCATAGTAAGTCTAATTCATTGAAACTTCTATGTATTAACAGTAGCTTTTGAGACTAACTAAAAAACTCCAAGTTTCTGCTTGAACTTGACAAAGTTAGACCGCTACATCACTAGAAGTTTCTCATGATGGTTGAGGTATGTGCTGCCCATCTATTCACTGCCTCTAGTTAACAGGACTATGAGTCAGGTCTTGATTTTGCAGAAAGAATCGTAATGGATTTGAAGGATTTCTATTTTAGTCTTTGCTAAAATCGGGTGACAATGAACTTGATGAATGTGGTAACTCCATGGTGCAAATAAAATTAAAACTTCACTAAGCACTCACAATTTAATCCTTACATTTATGGGCTCTAGGAAGATGTGATTTCTTGCCCACATATTGATTTATATTGCCTTAGGTCACATATTTCCTCATCTTGGCTGAAACCATAGAGAAAACTGCTCATGTCACATTTTCTCCCAAGACACAATCCAGGATTACTAAAAATCTCACAAGTCATCTTGTTTTTAAAAGATTTACAGCAAGATTTTCTGACCAGATAAGTTGAATAAGTTAGCTTCAGATCTGTATCTGAAATGAACTTCCTTGCCATTTAAGGTTTATCATGGCCGATATCATCAAAAAGTAGTTCACAGCTTACTTTCACTGGCATGAAAGGGCTTTGGCAGCCTGCCTAAAGAGAAAATACCTGCAATTCTGAGAATGATGATGACTTTTTTTTTTTTTAAAGCTTCGATACCTTTTTAAAGTTTCCGTAGAGTCTGGGTCATTTAACTCTACTCTCCACTCTCAAGTGCCTTTAAACTTCCCACAAGACCCTTGGAACAGAACAGAAATCCATGAAGACCAAGGGTTTTAATCGTTTCTCTCAGGTTCTGTTTGAGGATGGTGATATTGTAGTTTTGGTATATAGTAATATTCCTGCCAGTGCAGAGGTTGATCTGGAAGGCAAGGCTTTCTTTATATTTCTTGTCCTTATTTCCATTTTTTTTCTTTTTTCACCAAATTCATACATTTTTGTTGTGTTTCCAGATTGGCTTTCATCCAAATGTCTTTGTTGGATTTCTGAAAATCACTGTTCTTTTTGCTTTTATGTTTGAAGAATATAGCAGCAGCCATTTGCATTCAAACACATATTTTTCACCCTTTATCCTTAATTTTCCTTAGAATTAACATTTCAAATTAAATAACAATTTCACAAATCAATGATCATTTACCTTTGTGCTGTTCAGCGCCTTTTCACTCTCCTGTCTTTACTAGATGCTGGAATTAAAAGTAAAAAGCAAATCAGAGAAATAATTCTATGTACAAAGGAGATGACAAAATGCAGGATCTCTTACAAATCTGAACTTGCTTCTCTAATTTACTGAACTATTAGACATTAACTTTTTTCTCACGGCATTTTGCACATGTGCTCACAATGTGCACCCGCCTTGTATGGCTGTTAACCTGGTAGGCTTAATCTACTTAATCTCTCCAGGCCCAATCTCCTCATTTAGAAAAATGGGAATAATTACAGAAATTACCTGATTGAGGATGGATTAAAACAAGTCATGATACACTAAAAGAATATTGAAATAGACTATGTTCTTTTATTAAATGTCACAAAAAGGTGTAAGTTAACATAAATGAAAATGACACAAATTAATACAGATTCAACATTAGAGGAAAGGGGAATGAAAATTGAGTTGGATACCTACATTTTGTGTTCTGATCCAATTTTTATCCTCAATTGGTTTAATTTTCCTTATCTCTAAAGTGTAGTATTTGACATAATAATTATTTAACTTGGATTTCACTTGACCAAATTGGAATGTGTAGAATCACAGGAAGTCACTAACCTCATCTTTCCTGTGTACCGGTATTTAGACTCTGGAGGTGTAGTAAGAACAAATGAACAATACTGGTTTCACAAAGGTAAATCATGGGGAGGAGAAGAAAATGACATGCAGAAATAACATGGAGAAATACAGGAAATAAAGAATATTAGTAGATATGCAAAGGATAGGAAAGAAGAAGACAGGGAGAACTCTGAGCCAACAATCAGGCCTGCTCAAATGAAATCAGTGTGATGGGTCTGCTCTCAGAATGTGCACTCTTATGGTGCATCTGCTGTCTCCACATGTCGCTTGGTGCATTTTTAACGTTTTGATTGAACAGATGCATTAGCCAGAGATATGAACAAACTGCCTAATGACTGTTTATAAAATGTTAAAAGTAATAAATATGCAAACATGTACAAGTAAGTTAGAGTGTCCTAAGTATTCCAGATCTAGTGAAGAATAAATCATAGCAAACTCTAATCTTTATTCAAACACTTAACAAACTGAAAATCCACTGTCCTTCTTACCTCAAATTCTGACTAAGTTTCTTTATTAGGTATAGCAATTTCATTTTAAATCTGCAACTCCTAAGTTAATAAGTGTTAGAGATAGCCATAAGTAGAAGAACCACAAAGACCATCGAGACCAATATACTTGTGATATGAATAAGGAAACAAAGTTTTTTGAAAGATAAAGTCATTTTATGAAAAATACAATGGCTACTCCAAGTAACATTTCTTTAAATTCCATAAAATTCATGAGTGTTTAACGAACAGAAATGAAAGCTTCTTTTAAAAGTAAGAGAAATGTGTTAAAAGTTTTCAAATGTATTGCCATATTTCCAATAACTCATGAAGACTATTACTGCCATCTTGTGTCTTTAGGACTATTTACCAAAAAATTATATACTTTTTTCTATTTCTATTATCAGAATGACTTGTTGACTAAATGATTATACATTTATGATACTATAAATTAGATTTAATAGCATTTAACTTTAAAAGCATAAATTTAATTGTATTTGTCGCAAAAGTATGCTCAGAACATACTTAAAAATAGTATATTATTATTGTAAGAACAAGGATAAGATGAAAATTCATAATTCCCATAGGTCCTTTTCTAATATCACATTGTTTAAGTGACTTCTTATTTACATATGGAAAATTTTCTGGTAATACACAGAGGCAAAAAGAGAAACCTATACCCATTCTGTATATGTATTTGCATATTTATTCAGTTTTATAATCACAGTTCTTTTTTTTTTTCAGAATATCTTTATTTTATTTTTATGTGGTGCTGAGGATCAAACCCAGGGCCTCACGCATGCTAGGCGAGCACACTACCACTGCGCCATAACCCCAGCCCATAATCACAGTTCTTAAGACCAAACTTAGAGCATTGTATTTATTCTTCATGATTATCACACTCTTTCATAAAACTTGATTTAATCGTTCAAAATATTTGACTATTTTCAGTTTAAAGTAAATTTGTTTTTAATGGTCACAAGGAAAAATTTTTTTCCATAATTACAGTTTTTATCAAATTTATCAAATTCTATAAGAGTATTATAGACCAAATGCTTATGTATGTTTGTTAGCTAATAAAGTGTTCATAAAAACTCTTAGAACACCAAGGATTAGAATAAAAACTTTCATTATTCTTCTAAATATCAAGGACCTAATGCTCTGAGAAATTGGCAGTGTGCACGGTCAAATAATTAGTAACTAGAAAATTAAATATCTCAGCCCAAGTGTTCTAATGTCAAATTCATCTGTCTTTCAACATCATAACTGATTCCCCTAAAGCTATCTATAATCTATTCCTTACTAAAAAATTGCAATTTACAAAATCAATGATGTATGTGCATGTTTTATAAAGGAAACTATTCTTCTTTTATGTATTCTCAGCTAAATATATAGATGGACTGGACAATGCAGTCTATGTACTTTTATGAAATACTTTGTGCTCTGCCATACTTTATTCAACAATTTATTTCTCAATTCAGGTTGTTATTTGTTCTGAGCATACAGAATGATTGTATTAACACATTTGGGTCTAGGTTAGTAATTGAGTGCCACTCTGAACTACTGAATCAAAAGGAAAAGTGCTAGATAAAAGAGATGACACTTTGAAACATTTTGAATTCTTCAGAAATTGCAGAATAAGTGAGTTGCTGGTTATGCATTTCTATTCAAAAAAGTTTCTAAGGCACAAAATAGGAGTGAATAATAACCATAATTTAAGTTTCACAAATAGCTCTTGCATGCATTATTCTACTTGTTTCTCAAAACAACCTTAAAAGGCAAGTGCTATCAATGACATTTTACTGATGAAACTGGGCCTCAGAGAGGTTAAATTACTTTGATAAGCTCACACAGCCAGTAATTGATAGAATCACCATCCCAGACACAGAATTGTAGATTCTAAATTTTCACAAACTGTCACCATTCCATTATGTTACTAGCTTTTTTCCTAGACATTTGTAAAACTAGTTTGCTTGTCTTGATAGATATTTTTATATCATTTCCCAAAATAGAGGCTTGTCTTTTCTCTCATAGGTATTTTACCCAAGATTGGTGAATTTTAGACAAATTTAACTGTAGCCTGAACAAATAGTTCAGAAAATGCTCTGCAAGATAGGGTTGGCATTTTTTATACTTATAGTAATTCCTTATTCAATGACCAAATAATATTTTTGACTTGTGTGTGTATACGTATATGCACATGTGTGCGCTTCTCTATTCTTTTTTATGGAAAATTTCCAATATATACAAATTAAAACACTTGAATCATGAACCTCCATGTAACTTTATCCAGCCTCAACAATTACTAATATTCTGCCATTTTTACATATTTGATACTTCCATTCATACTCCATTCTGTTACTGTTTTTATTTAAGGTCTGTGAGTGTTGACAAATAAATATGCCTAAATAACCTTAAAGTTGGAAGAATAAAATAATGAAAAGTAAGAATAATTATTTTATTTTTTAAAGCAAAAAAGATGTTTAGAATTTATAAATTCATATTACAGCAAAATGAAGTATTTTAATTAAGCCATTTTTAACAATTTCTGAAGTGATTTATTCAATTATCAAAGGAAGGAAAAAAGAAAGAAAAGCAGAAAGAAAAAAAATAGAAGTACATGTAGGCATGTGGAGAAAAAGCTGAAGTCTATCATCCTACCGAAGAGTAAGGACCATAACAACAGCATGTAAAAGGAAAGGAGCTTCATAGAGATACTTGGTTCTCATTCTCACACTGCATTACCTTCACTCAATTCTATGTGGACCTGCTTTCCTTTCTCTTGCACTTCAAATAGGGAATTGTTTTCTTTTATCAGTTCAAAAGGCAGTGGAAGTTAACATTTATAACTCTGGTTTTCAACTTGTAATTATTAACAACCCTACTGGCAGATTCAACAAACACTTGATGTTGAACTTTCCTCTGATGTTGGCTGAACCTAGAAGTTTCCCTGAGCAGCAGGCTGTGGGAAGTTCTGGGAAATCCAGTCATATGTCAGTTTCTGCTATTTGCTTATCATACAAAGAACAATGAAAAGTAAACATTGGTGTAGACAAAAGAAATTTCTTTTCTCACATATTAAAATGTTCACTGGCCAGGCTGACAGAAGTTGTGACTAATTGCAGGGTCAAATTTACTACCATGAATCTGTCTCTATGCATCTTTCAACATTGCCTTTTCTGGGATAGGTTCATTGTTAGTGAGCAGCAGTAAAAATACTGCAGCTTCAACTTGTTTATGGGTAAATTGTAATTAATGGAGTAAAATGAAGTTTATCAAATGTGTTTAACCTGATAGAAGACCATCCAGCCTGGTATCATTAGCTGTGAGGTTACAGAACACTTTCAGTATGGGGTATGAACTGAAAACTGACCAGGCCTCACTAAGGCTTCCAGAACACCTAGTAGAGATCCCTTATCATAAATGAAACCTAAATCAGTACATAACAAAAAAGTAATTGTCAAAAGTAATGTTTACGGGAATAATCAAGAAAATATATGGTATTTTCTTTTCTCCATATATATGTTTCTCAAATCAGATGTGACACAATGGACAAATGTCCTGAACTATGTAAGTCCCCCCTTTTTGCATAGGTGCATTTAACTAGTAAAGTGATATAAACAGTTGCATGTGCTTGGGTGAATTTAACTTCAGAACTTGTCCAACTACTAATTGTTTTTTACAATATATAATGCCATGTACAATTTTAAGCCCTTTGTATTTATTAAAAGTCACTTAATTTTTAGAACAACATGATAAAGGAAGTGCTATTATATTTCTGTTTAAAGATGAGCAAACTCAGATACAGGAGAATTAAGTGACTTACTTAAGGTCACAAAGGTGATTAAATATCCAGTTAGTGGTGATAACTTTTCAGTCATGAGATTTAGTAGGCAACATTTCCATTTTTTTTATGTATCACCTCCAAATAAACACCAAATACTTCCAAATATTTTACCAACTATTTTCTTAGGCTATTCTGTAATCTTAGGAAAACTTTCTGGGAAACAAAATGAAGCCAATGTCATTTTTCATAATTCACATATTTTCATTGTCCTAAATCATATTATGGATAAGCTATATGATTAGAACAGAACTTGTCTCATACTTGAAGTGGTATAATATTATTTTAAAATACCATGTGAGCTGGGTGCAGTGGCACCTGACTGTAATCCTAGAGACTAGTAAGGGTAAGGCAGGAGGACTACAAGTTCAAAGATAGCCTCAGCAACTTAGTAAATCCCTAAGAAATTTGGCAAGACCCTGGCTCAAAATATAATAAATAAATAAATAAATCAAGAATTGGTGATGTTGCTCAGTGGTTAAGCACCTCTAAGTACAATCCCTGTTGCAAAAAAAAAGTCTGTGTGAGAAGTTAAAATTACATATTGCAAACATTACCAAAAACACTAATTATTATAATAGCCCAAAAAAGGAGTTAAAATGGAATCACATAAATTCCTATATTAATTAATAATAAGAAAAAATGTGATGAAAGTATAATGGAACATATAGAAAACAAATAACAAGATGTCACATTTAAATTAAATTCATCCTGCCAGGTGCAGTAGTATATGACTGTAATTTCAATTACTTCAGAAGCTAAGGCAGAAGGATGATAAGTTCAAGGCTTGCCTCAGCAACTTAGAGTTTTTTCAAAACAAACAAACAAAAAACAAATAAAAATATAATATCACTTAAATATAATATATATATTCTTATATATTCTATATAAGAAGGATGTCAGCATGACCATAAAAGGTATTCATTGTAAGGTTGAATTCTAAATAATAATAATAATAATAATAATAACCCCCAATTAAGCTGTCTAGAATAAACCTAGTTGGAATATAATGGCCATGATAGGTTGAAATTAAATATTTGATGAACATAGAGAATGCAAACACTAGTCAGAAGAATATCAAAGTGGCTATACTAGCATAAAATTAAATAGCTTTCAGAGCAAGTAGTATTATAGAAGATAAAGAAGTTAATTTCATAATGATATAGATATTACTTCTTCAAGAAGATGTAACAATTTTAAATGTGTATGAACTTAGAAAGTGTATTTAAATACATGACGTAAAAACTTAATTGTCCGAAATGGAAAATAAAACAATCCATGATTGCAATGGGGATTTTAATATCCCTCTCTCATTAATTGGTAAATAAAATAGAAAGGAAATCAGTATGTATTATGAAACTTGAACCACACAATCATACATATCGAACTAATTGATTTTTCTAGAACTTTTCACATAATAGCACAGTATACATTACTTTCAAAAGCACCTGGAAAAATTACCAAACCAGATTATATTCCTTGCAATAAAATTAGATTCAACCAAATTGTACTGAGTTGAAAATAGTTATGTTATCTTGAGATGGAATAGAAGGAATAAAGATAGCTAGGAAGAAGAAAGAAGGAGGGACAAGAAAAATGTAGCTTTAATATAAATTCCTTGTTATGGTTTAGCTGTGAAGTGTCCCTCAAAAGCTTATGTGTGAAACAGTGCAAGAAGGTTCAGAGGAAAAGTGATTGGGTTGTAAGAGTCTTAACCCAATCAGTGACTTAATCCCCTGATAGGGATTAACTGTGTGGTAACTGAAATGGTAGGGTGTGGCTGGAGAAGGTGGGAATCGAGGCGTGGCTTTGGGTATATGTTTGTATCTGGCGAGTTGACTCTTTCTCTATGCTTCCTAATGTGAGCTGCTTCCTTCTGCCACACTCTTCCGCCATGATGTTCTGCCTCACCTTGAGCCCCTAGGAATGGCACCAGCCTTCTGTGGACTAAGATCTCTGAAACTGTGAGCCCTCAAATAAACGTTTCCTTCTGTACAACTGTTCTGGTCAGGATCCTTAGCCACAACAGTGAAAAAAGATGACTAAAAATACCTTATGCAAAAGTTCCTTATACTTTCACTCCCAGAGCCAGTATTCTCTTCCAGGCTCCCAGATTCTGGGAAATCTATGACTCTTCATTCACAGTCTAAAAGTTACTGGATATTCTCTCACTTGTGAAGATTGCTCTATACCCTGTTAGTTATTTTTAAAATTTAGTGAACAAAGAAAGACAAAAAACCTACAATACTGAGTACATTCTCAACATTATCTAGTAATTAGGTAACAAATAGGACATCAAACTATGAGTGCTGAGAATTACCGAATCACCACAAAACTTATCTTCCATGCTTCAGTATCTGATATGACTAGAAATTCTTTTCCACAGCATTTTCAAGGACCCTATCCCCTGGAGTTGAGGTTCTACTCTCTAGGACCTCCGTACACCACATCTGGTGACATGCTGATTATAAGAAAATTAAATTTAAATTTCTACTGATTTTTTCCTAAGAAAATGAAGTTAAATTATTAGATGGTGGGAGAAAGTAATTTGCATTTTGACGTGTGTTAGGAATGAATAATCTCATGAAGTCAATCTTGTGCAATATGAAATAGATCATTCACAAAAGTTCATAAAGAATTTCATATCATACCAATGCTTTCCCCGGGCAAATTCCATTAATACATTCTTTAGTTGTGGGGTAAGAAAATAAAGAATGGAATCCCTTCACCTTTCTATTTTCTTTGGCTATGCTACATACTAAATTGATATATATATTTTCAGAGGTTCAGACAATAAACAGCTGACTCCTTTGTTCGAGGTCCAAGGTGAGGCAGAACATTATGAAAGAAGGATTTGGTGGAGAAGTGCTGCTCCATTCATGTTAGCCTGGACACAGAAAGAGAGGAGAAGAGGCCATGGAGAAGATCAAACCCCAGTGACTTACCTTCTCTAGTCATACCTGATCTTCCTTGGGTTACAACTCAGGTCCTCCATTCAATGTAGGATGGACTTACTATATTATGGTTCTCATTATTTAATCATTTTACCTTCAAATATTTCTGTATTAGCACAAAATATTTTGAAGTATACTTCATATTTAAACCATAATATTTAACCCCTAACCCCCCAAATTTCATGACCATCTCACAATGCAAAATGAATTAGTCAATCTCCTAGAGTCCCCATAGTCTTCACAGTTACAACATTGAAAAAATATTCAAGTCCAAAACCTCTTCTGAGACTCTTGGTTGTGGGTTCTGTAATCCAAAACAAGTTACATGCATCTAGTACATAATGATACAGAGTAAATATTCTTATTCTATAAAGGAAGAATGGGACCATAAAAAGAAGTGATAGGACAAAAACAAGACCTACTACCTCTAACATAGACCTAGTTCTACCTCTGCAATCTGGGACACCTGCTGGGAAATGTTCTCTTCAGAGGCCTTAAGCATTTCAACCATTGTCCTTGGCGGTTGCTGTGCTGTGTAGAGGAGTCTATGCCCTGCTCTGAATTACTCCATGATGTTGGGAACAGCAGTTTTCAGGCTATTCCTACACCTGAGTTACTCCTTTTAGTCAAGCAGTAGTTTGCCACAAGCTACTTCTTTTTGAGTACAAATTCCAGAGTAGAATGACTCCACACCTCATTTGCACAAGTCAACAACCACCATATCCCTGGCACAACCATAAGGCACAAATTGACAAATAATTTATATGAGCTAATTTATCAAGTACGTCAAGGAGCATCTGAACACATGGATATCCCATATTCATATCAGAAACACCAGACATGGGAGCTTATCAACCTTATCAGACACTCCCTCACAGAAGACCCATGAAAAAGAGAAATCCCTTCCGAAACTCTACACACAATGCCACCCTGACCCCATCACCTGGACATTCATCAGGAGCTTTGTCCAGGAAAATCGCCACAAGGATGAACCTTGATTTCCCATACTATAGGACTTCAGAACAGTATGGTTTCTCAAGCCCATGACCACCATGTACAGCCTACTCTAAGCTAACACATCATGCTAAAATTTTGCAACTGAAACTTCCATCTGTCTGGCTCCTCTGCTTTGACAGCTCCACAGAATTAGTGTATTAAACCTTTATCTTACAATCTCTAGTGATTTCTTTATTCTTTATTCATCTCTATCTCTGCCTATGCCCTTGACACATCATCCTGAAACTCCATGGCTGTATTTATCCTTTCTTAGTCTGTATATTTGTGTGATGAATAATGTGTGACTTGAGTGTTTTAGATATTAAAATTAAGATTGGACTGAGAAAACTTGTGTTTGCCGCAGTTTATGACTATCAGACAGATGACCCACAAGTATTTGGTGAACTTCCACTGCTGAAAGTGGTATAGCCTGTGAATGTATTCTTATTCAATAAATTCTGAGATTGTGAAAATTATAAATGTGCTTGGTCTATGTTAATGACATAACTTGTTCATGACAAAGATTCATTGCCCTTTCTTAGCCTGGCTCTCTATACATAAAGCAACTTTCCTCAGCAAACAATCCATGTCATTGTCATCCCTGAATCCCTAGGTTCTCCATTCTGGATTCTGCTTCAATTCACAGCTTGCAGTATCACCCACTCAGGGGCAGCCCACAGGGATTCTGACCCTGCTACATTTTGTTGGGCCTCCTAAGCCTGCTTTGAAATCTCAGTGACAGCATCTATGGCTCCCTAATTCCTAAAGCCTGCATTCCTACAGAGGCAGCACAATGTGGATGATGCCAATATCTGCTGCCAACTCCAACAGTAGTTGTGCTCCCTGGAATCATGACAGCAGTTAGCCTATTCAAACTAGAATATACCAATCATGTTTCAGCTTTCATAATCTAATCATTTCACCTCTGAACATTCCTATTAACACAGAAACTTTGGGAGGATAACTTGTATTTAGTCCATAACAAGGGGAAAACCATTTCAATTACATATGTATAAAACATGAGATTTCTGAGCTCTGAAAGCTCAAAAATCTTCTATTTTAAAGTAAACAAGGGGTTTGGGATTATGGGAGGGCTGGAGACAAGTTATGAGGGGTGACAAGAGAAAATATGTGGTTAATAAATGCTGTCTTTGTATGCAGAGATGGTCTCTCAAGCAATAAAATTTACCTCTTCAAGTAGTGTTCTTACTGATAGATAATTTTACAAGTATGAACTTCCTTGAAAGATATAAATGTCTTTTGTAACATAAAGTCAGTTTTTAAAAGATTTACCTGTCTCTGTGGTATCTCAGAATAACCAGCTTTATATAAGTCAAAGAAGTTTGCTCAGGGCATGTTCAGGTCTTCTACACTCATATTGTGAGGTAGTATGCCTTAAGTCCAAACAGAGGTTAGGAATTAAAAATAAGTGATAGTGCCTGAGTTTCATGTATTTTGGGGGGTTAGGAGGAATTTACATATTCCCTAATCCAAAGTTGTTGTTGTTGTTTTTCCCCAAAGAACATTTCCAGTTTTTCTTTTCACTTATGTTACTTCACTCAGAACTCCTACAAAGGAAAGAATTTTTTTGTGAGTTAGCACAGAAGGGTCTTAACTCACAAAACCATAATTTTTATTATTTCTGTTCCCCTTCTCTTGTCAGGAGCAGCTCCTCTGTGTCAAGCTGGTCTTAAATTTTCTATCAACTTGGCTAAACTCTTGAGCACTTCTTTCCCACCCAGACCTCCTTTTTCCTAGAGCATTTACTTTAAAATATTTACAATCACAAATGCTGTTACCCATTATGATGTAAATCAATAATGTACTAATGTCATGATTAGACCTGGGAACCAACCCTCTGAAATATAACCATCAAGAAAAATAGGATTGCAAAGATGGTAGCCTAGAGAAAGGCTGCATTCCTTGTCACTCTGTAACCTGGGATTCAATCAGTGGGAATACTGCTTGTCTGTGAGTTATTAGAGGACCCCTGACAGCTGCTCCTGCATGGAAATTCCAGCCGCGTGCCTGTGCGGGTCTCCCAGCCTCAGTGTTTGCATAAGACTCTGGCCACTCACCCACATAGGACCCACTCCCATGTAGGACACCCAGCATCAGTGACCACACACTCCACAGGACTCCTCACTGCCCACCCATGTAAGATAGCTGGTTGCCACTCTCACACAATCTGCTGCTCCCAAGCAAGACCACTGGCTGCCTCTTGGTGTGGACCTACATCTACCAGCGTGGGGCTCCCCCAGTCACCTCCATCTTAGGACACAGCAACGGCTACAAGAGTCCCCTTCACACTGTAGCCTGCACCTAGGGACACCAGACAGGGTCTGGAGACAGCTGCCCACCACAACAATGCACATCACAGAGCTGCATCTCTGAACACATTGCCCAACACCAGCACCTGGCCTGCTCTGATACCTCATCTCTGAAAGCAGCTACCTCCATCTTGGTACACATTTGTTGCCTTCTTTGGTTGGGGTAACTACCAGCTTGAGACACTGGTTAGGGCCTAGAAACAATATCAAGGTACCTATAGTCCCCCAACTCCCAGTCTCCCCTGCAGCCACTAACCCAGCACAGTACTTGCAGCTACATGGCCAGTTCTTAGCTTGCAAATCCTGGTCCTGATCTGCCTGACACAAAATAGCGGACAGGTGCACAGGCCACTCCATGATAGGTACACAGGTACCAGAGCACATCCCATAAGACCTCCAGAAAGAGAGGTTCCTGACTGGGAAGTAGAAAGGGAGGCAATGAGTGCAATACAGTTTAGAGACTAAATTAGAGACAAGGAATTTATATCATCTATAGGCGATATAAAAAGATAAGACCAGGTACCCACATCATACAACCAGGCCCCAAAGGAGGTTCTTGGAGTGCAATCTTCCAACAGGGACTGGCAAGTGCTATTCCCCACCTGGAGAAGGTCCGCCTCCAAGACCAAACCTCCTACCCTAATAAACTTCACCATCCTAAGGGTGCAGATACCAGTGAGCAACAGACAACCCCACTCACTGGATGAGAAGGGAAGCAGGAAAGATACTGAACTCCATCAGAAACAACCCTTTGTTTTACTTGAAGATTTTTTTCAATTATCTTTTTTTTCTTCTTCTCTCTCTCTCTGTTCTCCTGCCCTCACATTCTCAACATTTGTGAAATCAAGTATTTTTCATGCATTAGGCTACTGAGAACTGGGATGTCTGAATAGTATATTACAGTTGTGTTGTATATTTGTTTTATCTTCTATTTTTACATTTTTTAAGAAACTTCTTAATCTTTGTTTTTTATACTCTATTTTCTTTCTACTTGTCTCCCCAAAATCACTTTCTCACTTTTCTCCTGCTACTAGCCAACATCTTTTGACCCCTCTTTCACAGTTTCTAAGATCTAATAACTCTACATCCTCACTTCTTACCTCCTTAACATCTCATCCTACACTCCACCTCCAGTTCTCTCTTTATCCACCTTCAGAAACTGTAGACCCTTTTACAAATCTACTGTTTATATTGTAGATAATAATTGAACTCACCATTTCTGTATATTGTGACAAAATCATAAATATCTTATTAAGAGCTATTTGGTATAGGCTGTACACTGTTTGTACTGAGATCTGTTAATATTAATCTCCCACTTAAAGGAGATGTATTTGAACCCTGCAGGGAAACTATAAGCCTATAAGATAAAGACTGTAACATCATGGATCCACAGTGCTAGAAGGGTAGACACATGAGCAACATGAAAACACAAGGGAAGAAAGTGCCTCAAACAAACCAAGATACTTTATTATCATAATCCATGCCCAGCACAGCAGAAGTAATGTCAGAGAGGAGTTCAGGATGTACATAATTAAAATGTTTTGTGAATTAAAGGATGATATAAGAGATCAAACACAGGCAGCAAAAGATTATTTTGGTAAAGAGCTACTACATAAGAAAATATAGGAAGCAAAAGATTACTTCTATAAGGAGATAGAGATTCTAAAAAAAAAAAAAAACAAGCAGAAATCTTTGAAGTGAAAGAAACAATAAACCAAATTAAAACTCAATAGAAAGCATCACCAACAGATTAGATTACTTGGAAGACAGACCTCAGAAAAGGAAGACAAAATGTATAATTTTGAAAATAAATTTGACCATACAGCGAGGATAGTAAAAAACTATGAGCAGAACATCTGAATTATAAGATAACATGAAAAGACCAAATTTAAGAATTATTGAGATAGAAGAAGGCATCGAATTACAAACCAAAGAAATGAAAAAACTATTCAATAAAATAATATCAGAAAAATTTCCAAACATGAAGAATGAATTGGAAAATCATATACAAAAGGCTTACAGGACACCAAATGTACAAAATCACAACAGATCTACATCAAGGCATATTATAATGAAAATGCCTAGCATACAGGAGAGAATTTTAAAAGACACAAGTGAAAGGAATCAGATAACATACAGGGGGAAACCAATTAGGATCTCTGCAAATTTCTCAACTCAAACCCTCAAAGCTAGAAGAGCCTAGAATAACATATACCGAGCTCTGAAAAACAATGGATGCCAACCAAGAATCTTATATCCAACAAAATTAAGCTTTGATTTAATGACGAAATAAAAACCTTCCAAGATAAACAAAGTTAAATGAATTTACAGCAAGAAAGTCTGCACTGAAGAACATGATTGGCAAAATATCCCACAAAAAGGAAATGATAACAATAAAAAGCTGCAAAGGGAGAAACACAAAAGGAAAGGCCAATCAAAGGAGAAACCAAGTCAAGTTAAAAAACAAAAATAAACCAAAATGACCCGGAATATAAACCATATCTCAATAATAATCTTGAATGTCAATGGCCTAAACTCATCAATTAAAAGACATAGACTGTCAAGTTGGATTTAAAAAAAAAAAAATCCAACAATATGCTGCCTTCAAGAGACTCATCTTACAGGAAAAGACATCCACAGACTAAAGGTGAAAGGATGGGGAAAAATGTATCACTCACATGGACTGCGTAAATAAGCAAGGATTTCCATCCTCATATCAGATAAAGTAGACTTTAAACCAAAGTTAGTGAAAATGAATAAATGTCATTTCATACTGCTTAAGGGAATCATACATCAACAAATATCCATGCCCCCCAAAATGGGGATTCTATGTATATCAAATAAACCCTTCTCAACTACAAGAATCAAATACACCATAATACAGTAATACTAGATGACTTTAACACACCTCTGTCACTACTGGATAGATCTTCCAAACAAAAACTAAACAAAGAAACTATAGAACTTAATAAATCAATTAATAATTTAGACTTAACAGACATATATAGAATATTCAATCCATCAAAAAGCAAATGCATTTTTTTCTCAGCAGCACATGGATCCCTCTCCAAAATAGATCATACGTAATGCCACAAAGCAAGTCTTAGCAAATGCAAAAAAATAGAGATACTACCCTGCATTCTATCTGGCCATAATGGAATAGAATTAGAAATCAATGACAGATTAAAATTAGAAACTACTCCAACACCATGAGACTAAATAATACAGTATTGAATGATGCATGGATAACAGAAGACATCAGGAAGAAGATAAACAAAATTCTCAGAGGTAAATGAGAACTCTAGTACAACATATCAAAATCTCTGGGACACTATGAGGGCAGTATTAAGAGGAAAGTTTATTGCATTAAGCTCATTCATTGAAAGAATAAAACCTCAACAAATAAATGACCTGACATTACATCTGAAAGCCCTAGAAAAAGAGTAACAAACCAACACCAAAAGAAGTAGAAGACAGAAAATAATTTTTAAAAATCCAAACAATCTGGAAAGCAGTATGGAGATTCCTTAGAAAATTCAGTGTAGAACCACCATTTGACCCAGCTATCCCACTCCTTGGTCTATACCCTAAGAATAGCATGCTACAATAATGCAGTCACTTCAATGTTTATAGCAGCACAATTCACAATTGCTAAACTGTGGAACCAACCTAGATGCCCTCTTATAGATGAATGGATGAAAAAAACTGTAGTATATGTACACAATGTAATATTACTTAGCATTAAAAGAGAATAAAACCATGTGCCGGTTAATGGATAGAGTTGGAGAATATCCTGCTAAGTGAAGTAAGTTAATTCTAAAACACCAAAGGTTGAAAGTTTTCTCTGATTAGTGGATGCTGATCCATAATGGGGGTAAGTTGAGGAACATAAAAGAAATGGAGCAACTTTGGATAGGGCAAAGTTCCTATCCATGGGAAGAGAGGGAATGGGAGTAGGAAAGATGGTAGAATAAGAAGGACATCATTACCCCAGTTACATGCATGAAGACATGAATGATGTGATTCTACCTTGTGTACAACCAAATAAATGAAAAATTGTGCTCCATATGTGTACTGTGAATTGAAATGCATTCTGCTGTTTAAAAAAATAGAAAATAGAAAAAAAAAGAAAAATAGGAGACCTGTTTTCCCAGTTTATATAAATAGTAAGAGCCTAACTTAGATAAGGAGCAATTAGCAAACACAGCCTAATCATTGGAACCCACCTGCTCCCTAACATCTTTCTTCAGTAGTCATCCAAACCTTCAAAAATCTGTCTATATTTTGATTTAGCTAAATTTTGTTTGAGTTAATCTCTCTCTCTCCTTTTCTAATAGTATTAAATAAAGTCTCCCTGGCTGTTTTTTAACACGTGCCTGATTTCCTTCATGAGCATGCAGACCAGTAATTTGGGGATATTAAGTCAGGTGGGGAATTGGAAGTTACTATTTTCTTCTCTTAAGAGGTTTTTTACTCAATACAGGAAACACCCAAAAAAGTGACATAACTGAAGACAAAAAAAAATCTTAGCCTTGATTATCATGCAATTTTTATAGACAGGACATTTCCAGATCCTATGTTATACACACACATACACAGAGAAAAAAATTATAGAACAATCAATGTGTTTCTGAACTATCTAATGGTGAAGGAGAAAGTTAATTCTCTTTGCATAGGTAGAATCAACACCTTACTATAAGTCATAAATTTTCATGGTGGTTTTGAGCCTTATTAACAAAAGGAAAGGAAGGTGCATGCAAGCCAAGTCTCTGCAAGGCAAGCTGGTTAGCAAAAAATAGAATATAACTTAGATTTTCCCAAATTTCACAGTCCTAATCTGCCTCTTTATGAATTTCTACTTGACTGTGCTAAAAGGCGTTTAAATCAGGATAATTTTTATATAGGAAGAAAATTTTTTGTTGTTGTTCTTATTGGATGATCCCAATTGCTACCAGCAGTAAAAATTGAATGATGCTCATTAACACACCTTAACCCATGTCTAGTAAGCAATGCCAAGGCATCCACTGTGTTCAATTTCCCTCTACACTTCACTGATCACACACCTTGAGCTTTCTTCCACATGCACTTGAGCAAGATGCACGCACCAAGTGACAGTTTAAAATAAATGGAATCATACAATTATCAGCATTCTGTCCAGTTAAATTTTAATTTTGTGGATATTCCATGTTATTAACTGTTAATTTCTCATAAAACAAAAAGATTGAGTTTCTGTCTATTCCAAATTGCCTCATTTATGCATGCTATGTGGTGATATATTGCCAAAAAATGAAGGAGGTGGATTTTTCTTTACTTATGGCCATTTATAAAATTAATCTTAAAAAAGACAGTGAATGCCTCTTTTCACTTTCTTTGGTATCATATTAATCTCACTTAATTGAGACTTGGAACCACATACAGCAAACACTAGATTATTATGTACATAATTAATGTGCCTGCATTCATACATTTGACTGTTATTTAAATCTTATAATTATTCTTTATTATTTTGCATTTCTCAGGAAATAACTTATTAATATAAGTATACCTTCATCATATAGCAGTAGATTTGCCACCTAGAAGGAATCTTTTGCTGAGCAAATGATTTCCAAAACAATACAACAAACCTCCTGCCCCCAGACAGTAATTTGTGTGGTGACAAGAAGTATTTCCTGGCACAATCCATGTTAGACTTTCTCTGGTTTTGGCTAACAGCAATTCACAGCCTCAGCTTAATGTCTGCTATAATGCACCCTGATGAGTGAGAGCTTTTCTCAGCATGAATCTTATTAGCATTTTTCTGTGCTTGGCAATAAGCAACTCAATATTCCCCATAGCCTCACCCCTTCATTGCCCCCAGCAGAAGGCTCTGAGTTTTTTTTTTTTAAAGAAAGAAGCATTTTCTCCCGGCTGTAACAAAATACTTTTTTTTTTATTTTTAAAGTTTGCCCTACTGGAGACAGGTGAAAGACTGACTTTCAGCAGCTGCACAAGAGACTACCTCCAAGGGTCCTTTGCATTAATATGTAAAGCAATAATCAGTAAGTAGTACCTTTTGACAAACAACAGGTGGCTTTTCATTCTAAAAGAGTTAGTATCTTATTGTGAATCAAAGGTACCCCGTTGTTCTGCCATCACTTCCCTGTACCTCCTACCAGCTCAGGGGATACAGATAGCTGCACAGACTAGATCAGCTCCACCTTCCCTAGAGTTGCCTTGCATGCTTAAATTGAACTTCAATGGTCCAGCAAGTCACTTCCCCACTGCACGATTTCCTTACACTCTGACATCATGGGGGGTTTTTGAACTGAAAAGACAGGCTTCCTAATCAGAGAAAAGAAACCATAATAGAGCATTCTCTGAAAGAATATTCAACACTAGAATAAGCACAGACAATGTGGATTTTTTTTTTCCCTTTTATACCATTCGTACTTCCCAGACCATGTGCTCTGGATTGAAATAACTATTGAATGAACATGTAACTCAGTTTTGAAACAAGTTCCAATAATTGATAATGAACAATGTTTTTCTGTTTCATTGTATTTAGTTGAATATTCCAACAAGGTTACAAAAGCTGAGATTTCATTTGGGTGGATAAAGAATGGGTGATTAGTTTCCAAAGAATAAAGATATGAACACTTCCACTTTGCCTGTTTCTGAATGCCATATTAACACATGGCAGACCAAGATGGGCTGGATGTGTATTTAGAACATGCCTGAAACCAAGCCAGAGTTACTATAGAGAATAAGACATTTCTAGGTTTAGTCCTATACCTAAAGTAGACACCGCAATAGGTGTGTGAATGTCATAGCTTTCTTCCACATAACAAGTAAATTATTGACATGAGTCTACAGTATCTTAGCAAGATTTTTTTATCTTAGAATTTACAAATATTTGTGACCTGTATGATACATTTTGAGTTGGACTGTATTTAACTGTGTGTGATTAAATACACCTTTGGTTTGGTTTTGTAAGGTAAAAAACAGCACTTTTTGTACTCAGGTTTTAGCACCCCTTCCCTAAAAGCCTAAAGCAGCTTCTGCCCCAGGAGGTTCCTCTCCCAAATCTTCCACTGGAAAAAACAAAGCCTAACCGTTCAGGTTAGCACATCAAAGAAGACCACTGCCCCTTATCTGCCACACTGATTTTAAAGTGACTAATCCCTAGCTTGCCACGTTTTTTTGTAGCGGGCCCTATAAATTCCCTGTCCCACGTTCCCTCTGCCCTTTTTCTCCTTCCTCCTCCTGGGCGCCTACCGCTGAATAAAGGATCTCCTGACTGCATGAGGTGTTGTGTATGGCTGGCTGATACCCTAACATTTGGTGCCATGACTCGGATGGGGGAAACTCTCTATTGAGACCCCCTCATCCTGAACTGCCAACCACACCTCACAGCCTTTGCTCATTGTTTCGATTGCCACCTCTCCACACCCACCATGAACTTCATTCAGTGAGTTTCCCTTTCAAGGAGATGGCAACTTTGCAGGCAGAGCCTCAGAGGTAACCAGCCATGACCATCCAGTGGCCCTCTGACTGTCTCAAAGGGAAGATCACACCCCACCATGACCTTCACGGTTACAGTAGACTTCCAAAATCTCCACCCCACTTTCTTAGATTCTCCATCCCTCAGGCCCCTTTACTCTCTCTCTCTCCCTCCTTTCCTTTTAGCTCAAATTCTGCCAGCTAGAAGTAGTCTGATCCCTCCCTTTTTACCTCTGTCTGCCCCAGATCAAGTTTTTTGACTTCTCTGGGAAGAGTCTCCAAAATCCTAGCGCTAGGTTGATCCAAGGCCCTCCCTCTCTGGGAGAGGTTAGATCCAGGAGAATTCGGGTGATGACCCATTTCCCCTGTTTGGTCTTATCCTTGTCTATTGATCACTTCATCGGGATGACGTCAAAGGTGTATTCATAGACGTTTTTACATAACAAAATGGGATCAGACTCTTCGCTTCTGACAGACTCCCCATTACATTGCCTTCTTAAAAATCTTTCCACTCTTAATCTTCTTCCCAATATTAAATGAAAGAAACTTATAAAACTTTGCACTCAGGATTGGCCTACCTACCAATTGGATAACTCTCACTCTTGGCCACCCACAGGTTCCTTAGATCCCAATCTCCTTAGAGACCTACATAACTATTGTAAGGGATCGAAAAAATGGGCAGAGATCCCTTTTATTCAGGCCTTCTCCCTTCTCCAAGCCAACCCCTCAATCTGCACTCTCTCTAAGCCTCACCATGTCCTCCTAACTTACAAACCAAATTCATTCAAGTTTCTGTCGACTCCGAAATTTGATCCAGCTGGACAAACTTCCCCCATACCATCATGGCCACCCATTCCCTCAATCTCCTGACACTCCACTTCACACCCCACAGCCTACCCCTGCCACACCCACATCGCAGCCACCCGCCTCCACTCTTAGCTCCCCCTGCATCGCTTTCTTCCCTGGATACAACAGAGTCCAATCGCAAGTTTCTCAGCCATCTGCCCTCTTCTGGCTTATTTACACCTCCCCCCACCTCCAGCTTCCCCTTCCCCTTACAAGCTGTCTTCTAAAACATCTTGACAAACAATACAATGTCCTAGCCCACAACAATTAAGCCCAACTATTCCCTTGTGATACCCCCTCAGCTGTCTCTCTGCCAATTTTAAAACCCACAATTCCCACACCAGCCTCAAACTAAAGTGTCTTATTAAGTTTAACATTAAAATCTGACCAAAATACCAATTAAAAAGCCACCTTATGTAGCCAAAATATGGAACACCCCAGGCACCCCCATCCAATCCTCAGCTCCTCAGCACAAAAGGATTAAAATGAGGGTTCTAACCTTTCACTCAGACAACAGAGCCAGAGGTTTTTACAGCCTGGCCATGCGACAGTACCTCCCCCAAAGCTTCCAATTTTTAGACCTTAGCTGAAGGGAAAACAAAAGGGGAAACAAGGTTGGTTTACAACTACCTAAGTTCCCCTGCCCATTTCTTCTTTCTCCGTTCTCTCTTGTTGCTTTACTGAAACAACGGCCATCATTTTCTCTTTCTAGGACTCTTCACTCTTACATTTTTTTTTAACTTATAACTTTAATTCTGCATGCTAAAGTTAAAACTTCTGATCAGATGTATTTTATCCAACTATAAAAGTTTTTTTTTACACTCTACTGAGACTAGGTATACCTTTAATTCAAAAGGCCTTCTGCATGCTCTATTTTTGTGTTTATGTAAACCGAGCACTCATAAACTAAAATTAAAAATGGATCCAAATACCTTTAATTCATGTGATTTAAAAGGTTCAATTTAAATTGGGTAAACAAATAAAAATAAAGATGTTCTTTAAAAATTACTCAACTCACAAGTCTTTCTAGGTAGTCAAAGGATTAATAACATGTTAATGTCTATAAAATGTCTAATATACTCAAATGTGTTTGTTATTGTTTTTTGTGGTGCTGGAAATCAAATCTAGAATGTTGTGCATGCTAGATAAGCACTCGACTGCTGAGCTTCAAATGCTCTAATTCATGTTAAAAATAAAATGTTTCTTATTTCTGTCTCTACTTATACAATTATCAATCATTATAGTACTTAAGAGAAAGAAGAGAATATAAAAGTTACCTGTTAAATCCAATACCAAATACTTTTAATTCATTTAAAATTCCATAGGGTAACATTTTTGATGTTTTCATAAATGGTAAATTTTATCAAGGGGATATAAAATTGCTTTGTCATCAAACAAAATTTTGTCATCAACAAAATTACTTAATTTAAAGCCCAACGGGTATAATTCTATATACTTAAACATTGTGTTTTCATAAATGGTAAATAAATGTAATTCTCTAACCCAGCCTAATTCTGTCTTAAGATTGAAAGCCAATTAGACAAGAGGTCATAAAGGTTTATGGCTACTGCCTATTAACATTTTACAGAGGTACTAATTTGAGAACAAAACAACCCAGATTATTTTAAGATAAATAAGCCACCACCTATAGGATAGACCTCAAAGTTAAAGCCCAGTACCCTTACTTTGTAACTGGTGAGATTGCCTTGCTGAGTGTTTAAGATCAAGACTTAAAACTAAAATTAAATTACAGGGCCAAGAAAACCAGTATTTGGCTCTTGCCCTCTGAAGTCAGCCTGAATCCAAAAATGAGGGAACTTCTCTACATCTCTAAGCCACAGGACCTCCTGATAAGGGAGATTGCTGAGACCATTGGAGAATTAAAAAGCCAGTCAAGTGCCATACTATGAAGAGGAAGGTCACCAAAAAAGGGAACTGTCCCTCAGGCTTCCCAGGGAAGCCACATGGCCAATGCCAGACCTCGACCTATCCTAGTACAAATGGTACTAACAGAGTTCAAAGCTGTTCCCAAGTTCTCCAAGAGTGAACTCAGGTGGCTCTTAACATTGGTAACAAGAAGAGTCAATTGGACCTGCTTCATCCTAAACACTTAGCAAAACCATAACATACCCATTCCTGGGCATTAAAAAAAATAAAAATAAATAGTTTAATGTAACATACATACATTAGCCCTCCAAAATACATATGAGTGGAGGCTACAAAGGAAAGATTCTTAGGCAGTAATGTAATAACTTTCAAGAGAAACTGCCAAAGTCAAGGGTTTTTAATCAGTTTATGGCCTACTGATCTTCCTAACCTACACAGGTAGGCTTAATGTTGACTAACATAATTTTCTAGTTCTAAGTAATAAAATAAAGGGATCTCTACTAAACAAAAGTCATACCAATAAAAGAGATATTTTACAAAGTCAGATGATATTAAACTGGCTTAACTACATGTTAAGGATAGACACCTATAACATTAAGAATTAAATACTGTGTTTACATGTATCGTCCTCTCCAGCCTTATTATGGGGACAAATTCTCAGCCCTTATACTTCCTAATGAGAGATTATTTATTAATCAAAATCTAGAGAACTTATATACAATTGTTGCCTCATTCACATAACCATCCAGGAATAAGAAAAAGAACTCCAACACCAGCTACATAAAATTTCCCATCCTAAGATGCAATTGCCCCTCCTAAAACAGACCTCTTCATGGATGGTCCTAATATGTCAGGGCCTTCAGTTCAGCTTTTCAATTTATCCAAAGTTAATAACATTTCAGACTGCTCCCTCTGTGCAGGTTTGGATAATAACTGATTCCCATTGGTGTTCCTCTCAATACCTCAAACTGACCCCAAGGGCCCCTCCCTCCAGCCTTTGAGGAAGCACCTCTTTTCATACACTTCCTCTAGTCCAGTTCCCTGTGACCAGATCATTAAAGTCTCTTCCCCAACATTTGCTCTGCCAAGGTTCCTTTCTAGTGCAATGATGTCCTAACAAAAATCTAAGCCTCAATATACCCTTCAGCTTTTGTGTTCCCTCCACCTTGGTTCCTCAATTAACTCTACACAGCCAGGCTAAATTCATATGGTTTGTTACCACCTCCCTCTCAGGGCAAGACAAACTGTCTTCCAACCACTAGTAGTTAAACTCACTCCGGCCTCCTCACTCGCTGCCTTCAGGCTGAAGGCAGAAGGACTTGGTTATTGGTAACCGCATTTCAAAGGCTTAAACAACAACTTCAAAAAGCCAGAGGCATTGGCCACCTCTTTCACTTCCCTACAATGTCAGATAACATCTATTGCCCAAGTCTCATTGCAGGACCATCAAGCCATACACCTCCTAACAGCAGACAAGGAGGAACATGCCTATTCCTGAAAGAAGAATTCTGCTGTATCGATGAAACTGGAATAATCAAGAAAAATATCAATACCCTTCATCATTTGAATGAAAAATAAGTCAGGTTTAATGGAAAACATCAAACTCCTTTAGGATCTGACTGATAAGATGTCAGTAACCCCAAAGAGATAAGCTCATGGGTTTTCTTTTCAAAATTCCCTTGTATAGTGTACTTTTCCTGATTTGCCTCCCCCTGCCATGTCTGTTTAAATTTATTCAATCTTGAATCCAGCAGGTTTCTAATCAGACATTTAATCAGCTTCTCCTCAGGGATCTTCGGATTCTCAAGGAGGACAATGACTCGCCTGCAATTGTTTCCTGAGACTCTACTCCAGCATTCCTGGCTCCTGCCTCCACATCTACACTCAGGGAACTGGCCCCACCAGCTGACAATGCTATGGCTGCAAGGCACCTTCCAGGACTTCTCCCCTCAGGAAATCCTAAACTTTGGAGCCTGGGTGCTCTACCTTCTTCCCCTACCCCCATCCTGCTCAACAGACATCGCCCCAAATCCACTCGAAGTAGTCAGAAGAGCCAACATCGTCCATGTTCCCATCCTTATAAAACCAAAAATGGGGGAATGTAAGGTAAAAAAAAACCATCCCTTTTTGTACTCAGTTTTTAGCACCCTTTCCCTAAACGCCTAAAGCAGCTCCTGCCCCAGGCGGTTCCTCTCCCGAATCTTCCACTGGAAAAAACAAAGCGTAACTGCTCAGGTTAGCATATCAAAGAAGACCACTGCCCCTTATCTGCCACACTGATTTTAAAGTGACCAATCCCTAGCTTGCCACGGTTTTTTGTAGCGGGCCCTATAAATTCCCTGTCCCACATTCCCTCTGCCCTTTTTCTCCTTCCTCCTCCTGGGTGCCCACCCCCTGAATAAGGATCCCCTGGCTGCATGAGGTGTCGTGTATGGCTGGCTGATACCCTAACAGGTTTGTTATTGTTTTTTGTGGTGCTGGAAATCAAATCTAGAATGTTGTGCATGCTAGATAAGCACCCGACTGCTGAGCTTCATCTTTATGCTCTAATACATGTTAAAAATGAAATGTTTCTTATCTCTGTCTCTACTTATACAATTATCAATCATTATAGTACTTAAGAGAAAGAAGAGAATATAACATGCTACAGTAAAAAGCCAGTGAAATACAAAGTGTGAAAGACACATACTTCTAACACAGGTGACATGAATTTAAAATAAGATTCAATCATAAAGTTAATCACAAGGCTATTGGCCTCCCCATATTAGAGTACAAAGCACAAGAATATTTTAAACTCTTAATCTCTCTCCCTTTTTTAATGTAAAATAACCATTGAAGAAATGAACTCCTGATCTAAGATCATGAGAAAAAACATGTCTGTATTAGAATTTCTGAGTGTTCACTTTACTTCTGATACTGCTGGTTACTGGAGATGAGTTCTGCCTCTTCACAAGTTGAAGTCTGAACATTGGAGCATGCTGAGCCAAGCATATGAACAGGGTTTATTTAAAAAGGGGTAACATAGACTTCTCCTGAGAGGGAGAATCGGGCCATAGCTGGTATCCTGGTATCCCAAGAAGTACAAGTGTTTTGCCTTTTTATATGTTCCAAGCTTCCTTTGTTCTTCTACTCTCTTCCCCTGATCTCTCTCCTTCCTGCATATGTGACTAGGCCCAGGAGATGCTCCATGGTATGTATCAAAAGTGAAAAGCAGATGAACGGGGAAGGGCCCAGGTGGAATGATTTGGGTAGGAAAGGGGTATAATTAACAACTTCCTGTAGGGAGGATGGGCAATCCCTGGGACAGGTTACCTTAGCAACAGGTTGGAGCAGGGGCAGATTATCTTGATAAAGGTGGAGAAAAGGCTCTGAAGGGATTAGCATTTCAATACCTCTCCAACTTCCCAGACCCAAATTGGCCTCCTTGATCCAACCTGACTGGTTTTACCTCTCTACACTGCCTGCCAGTCTAATTCTGGCTTCTAACCTACAAAACATTCAAAAAGGTACAACAGGCACTATTTTTGTTCTTTTCCAAGCTGTAGTTTAAGCTTTATACTTAACAAAATGAGAAAACAGCCTCTGAGAAGGAAAATGTAGTTTATTTAATGGTTTTCAAGGAAACATGAAGGAGAGTTTATAGTACATTAAGAGTTTTCCAACATGCCAGAGTGGAAATAAAATATTACTTTAATGATGTATACTGTTCATATCGAGTCTCTATTCTGTAGAAGGGACATTTGGATTGCTATTTCGTTCTACCTTTGCAACAGCCTTTTCTTATTTCCCCTTATTATAGAGGATGAAATTAAGACAAGTAAGAGCTTAAGAAGGCTGTACATTTTATACAATTAAAATCAAACGCTGTTATCAAATCAATCAAGGTCAAAATAAAACATATCCACTGTTTTAGTTCTTTTTTAGGTTGCTATTAAGATAATAATAGCAACTTGTAATGAAGAGTAGATTTTTTCTTACCCTCTGGAGGCTGGGAAGTGTAAGACTGAAGGCCGCATCTGATGAGGGTCTTTTCTCTGCATCATAAGAAGATGGAAGATGTCACATGATTGAGAAAGAGAGCACTCAACTCTTAGAAGAAATCATTTTGCATAATAAATCCATCCCAGGATGATGCATTAATCCCTTCATGAGGTAAATCCCTTATGACATAATTGCCTCTTTAATGTCCTCTCAATACTGCTGTGTTGAAGGTCAAAATTTCTAGGGCACTGTGTATTTTGTGTCTTCAGTAATCAAAGGAATTCCCCATATTTCTGAGTGTTTTCTGAACACTGAGGCATAGATTCTCTCTAACTACCTACTGAAAGGTTCTGCCTGTTAGAATGATATTATGAATAACTAGTATTTTCTGTTGAGCACAAAAAATTTCAGTATTTAAGCTTAAGTTGCTCAAGTGAGGGGGAGAGTTTAATAAGATGGATAACAGTACTTTAAAATGAACAAATCAGATCACTATATAATATGGATTAAAGCTATCTATCTATCATCTATGTGCTTACCTACTATCTATGTTTTTAAACATTTAGCATGAGGAAATAACAGTGCAGATACCAACTCTGTTCCAACTCATTAATGATACTTTTAATATAAACCAGAACTACAAGCCACACTTGAGAAAACATTTAAAGATTCTGGAAGAGCACTCATTATAATTAAATGCATACATCTTCAAGGTCACTCGTAATAGATGTAATGCAGTCACAGATAAAGAGCCAACAGAATGACAAAAATAAGTTCTAATACCACATCCAATGATCTCAGCTGGTGACTATTATAACTGTGTCTAAATTTACTACTTAAGCTCCTCTGGCTATCTATGCAGATAATTCACTTGGATAAATCAGATACTTAATTTAATATAATTACAAATTCATTGTTAATCTAAATGTTCTGCCACCAAGAAAAGATTTTAACCTTCCTTTATGCAGAAAAACATTCAGTTGTATTAACAAACATGTTTTAATGCCAATGAATGAGTGTTGTCTAAGATAGTTGTCTAAGCTCGTTTTACACGCAGCATGTGTAAAATAGATAAGTATCAGGAGAAGTAAGCACAACAATCCCTGCTATGTTCAGAAAGTACCAGCAGATTAAATATTATAATTTAATATATTAGTGCAAGAAAACTATAATTTCAATCACTTGGATTCATGGACATTATTTACATTTTTGTGCCATGTAGTAATTGTTCTCATCTGATAATCACTATTGACCATTTTAAAAATTGTTAGAAGCCTAATACTTTTTTAAGTTAATACAGTCTTCCTAGAGCTTAACCCATATTTAATACCAATACGCAGATGTGATTATCCTTTTCCATATTTGGGTAAATTTGTAGACATAAGACTATTTGTTATTTCTTAATCAAAATGAAAGAGAACATATTGTATCTGTTTATTTTTGTGATTAACAACTACTGGGAGTCTACTAAAACAGATTCATTTAAGTCACATCTTTCTAAATGACTAGGTATAGATTGTTTTATTTTCTAACTAGTAACAGATGCAAGACTGCAATTTGAAATGAGGTAACACAGAATTGGACTATTTTCTTTTTAACAGTGTTCTAACTCTGAATTACTCTATTATGTTCCACTAAAAACCTTGTTTTGCCAGAGACTGCCTTTTACCTGTCTTTTTGATTTTACACCAATTTTGGAAACCCAGGTGTCTTTAAGAGTCCATCAAAGAAATTAGATCATCCCGGCAGTAACACACTTGGGACTGCTTTCTATATATTCTCTTTTTATGGCTCAAAATACTTTTGACGGGAATGTCTAGCCACTAGGTATGAACATGTATACAAAAAATAAAGCACTGATACATAAAAAGAGGGAGAACTCCTGCTGGAAATATGGTAGACACAACAGCATGTAGAGCCACATACTTGCTGTCTGTGCAATATAAAAAATAAATAAATAAACTTTCTGAGCAAATAAAAAAATGACTCAACAGATGGAGTGAAGATAAGAAACTGAACAGCTATGCTCACAGAGCACAATGATCTAATACCAGGCTAGTTTGTAATAACTGGATATTGTCTGGAATTTAGGGTTGAGAAAAATAAAATAAAACAAAATTTGTCAGCCTTATTTATTCTGTTCCCCTTTTAATGTTACAACAGGTTAATTTCCATCTCAGGAAGGTGTTTATTCTCACGTTGAAAACTGCTTAGTTTTTTCGTAGTCTCAAATATCAATGCATTTCAAGATTTGGATTAGGCAGAGTGGATAAAAATCATTTTCTAATATTATTTTATCCAGATCTTGTGAGTGTGGCAATTTGTAAGGGAGATCATGTGTTTGTGCATGTGCATGTGTTCAAGAAAAAGCAAATACTTTTCTCAGATCTCAAAAGGAATTATTAGCAAACATCAGATTAAACCTACATACATTACAATCTTTTGCTCCTTGACTGCTCTTTGAAACGAGCTGCCTTCTCTTGACATGTGTGATTGACAAAGAGTAGTCAACCATAACAAAACCAAAGGGGGAAAGCTTTATAAAGTTTAAAAAAGAATCCTTTCATAAAAAATAAGGTCTGTTGAAGAATAAAGTGAAAAAGTAAACTGAAGCATTTCACACATTATGCTAACTGTGAACTGGAAAAAAATTTTTAAAAAAAGAAATTTTAAATGTACAGATATTGATGAAATGCTTTTTGTTTTATTCATGTGTAGATTTTCACTGTAGATACAAGTAGACACAGTATAGGTGTCACATGGATGACTTTTAAATATGTATGATTTAAAAAATATTAAAAAAAATTTTTGAAATCTTTCTAAGTAAAGCTATATGCTAATTCGTAATTGTCTGATGTGCAGTAATGAGATGTTTCAATTATCCAGGGCCTTAAGTGCAATGTATGTATGTAAAAGTCATCTGATGTATAATTAGATGTAAAATTGAAAACCAGTATATTTACACTTTCATCATTTCTATGATCACTTTAGGGCAATTATAGTAAAACTAATTAAAATTACAGAGAAAAAGCAAGTGTACATAGGTTTTGAGAGTGAGAGCCAAGGGATATGTTTATATTTCTACAACTATTAAGGTTCAAAATAGAACAAAGACCTTTGTCTCAAGCCCTTATTAAAGAATTTGGTACACTCTTCATTTAATGCTTGTCAACTACAACATTCATGCTGTGCTTCAACATTCTTATAATGAATTAGTTAAACTCACATAAGTCCCCACAATAATTAACAACCCAAATTGCAAGTATTTAGATCCACACTTTTCTCTATTAAACCCAATACTGTAGTATTGGTATTTAAGAAGTTTTACTAAATCCTAGAACTTCCCCAGACTTTCTTTTTTTTCCATCAATTCAGTTATGTGTTAATGGATCCAATCCTGGATACCACAATTCATTGAGTTGTTTTATCTACTTAGCCTCCTTGGGTCTGAGACAGTTTTTCAATCTTTATTTTTTGTGACCTTAAGAGTTTCAAAGTATATTTAGTCAGTTATTTTATAGTATGTATAGTATGTTTTTCTAATCAGGTCTGGTTGTCTTCGCGTAGACAGACTCCAGCCTCTTAGATTCTGAAACACCACACCTCTTTTCCTCCTTTTCTCAGTTCCTGTTTCTCCATGTAGGGTAGGAAATAACAAAACAAAAAACTGAACAGACTGACTTTTTCTAGTACTATACTCTTAACACTCCTAACACTTCACTTCCAACAACAGATGTTTGGGGTTTTCCCACCCACACATTGGATTCTCCAGTCAACACAAACTGGATATCCAATAATTCAATTCAATTCAATTCAATTCAATTTTGACACCATTCAACTGGCATTAGAGTCACTTCTCGTACATGAAAGGCTCCATCTCACAAGGCTGTGTTCTTCCTCTAGTCTTGAGTCTGGGCCTCTGGAACTTCTGACATACATTCTATAAAATGGGGGTACTCAAGACCGGCTTTTCCAGCCCAGTCATTTTTTACAACTCATAGACTCAGGAAAGTGTTTTATTTATAGTTACTTTTTTATTATAAAGAATATTATAAAGAATAAATGTGAGCAGGTATGTGGAAGAGATGAACAGACCAGATATAGGGGTCGAGGCCTAGAGCTTCAATGCCTTCTCTACGTATAACTTACTCTTGGCACTTCTACATGTTCAGCAACAATTACACTTTCCAAACTCTGCCTTTTTTTTTTTTTTTGTACTAAAGGTTTCATTACTTAGCTCTGACTGATTAAAGTATTGATCATTACTAAGTAATGTAAGATTGAGCCCCTCATCATCCCTGGAAGTCAAAAGAGTAGAGAAGAAACTTCCCTAATCACTTGATTGGCTCCCTTGGCATTCAGCCACATCAATGGGATATCCAGAGGTACATTAGTCATCAGTCCTCTTATTAGCACACAAAAAGACTTTGATTATTCTAAGAAGTTGTACACCAGTAAACGAAAACCAAAATATTTTATTTCTTATTTCATAGTGAGTCACATTTAGTTTTTTTCCTCTACTCTTCCTTTAAAGTTTGAGTGACGATTCTGAGCTCACTCTGGGTTCTGGTTCTCACCATCTTTTTTTTTTAATCTCTCTTTCTCTTATCAAATTCTATGTCTTTAAATAACTTATGCACTGAGATAACTTTCAAATTCCACAAAACTTGAAGTTGGCCATACTAGTGAGGGAGAGGTAGAAGGGTGAAGGCAGCTAGGGCAAGATGGTAAAGGAGGAAGTTGGGGCAGAGCCACAACAAAGGATCCTGGACATGGTCTTCCAAGGAAGTCAATTTCCTGGTTGACAAAAGTGCTCCTGGACACAAGGAGGTGACCCAATCAGATAGAAACTTCTGTACTTGTGCTCTTAAGCAGGAGATCAAATAGAAAAACTAAAACAGACACGTGGACACAGCAGGCAACAATCAAAATAATACTGAGGAGTTCATGGACAAGGGAGGAAATAAGGAAAGGAGGAAATTCCAGACTCCATAAAAAACAATCCAAAACTCCCCCACCAAACTCTTAACTCCAGGGCCCACTTCTTTTTGGAGAAATCTTTTACTGCGGCTTTTGCACTAAACCTGCTGCTTGCTTGCTTTCACTCTGTCCTGTTCTTCAACTCCTTGTTGTATGAAGACAATGAACTCAACACCCCTAGATGGTAACATTAGCATTGCTGATTGTAATTGAGTTATAAAATTTTAAAATAGACAGGTTATTCTTTGTTTAAGGAATTTTTTAGGCTCAAATTGAAACTGACAGGATTAATAAACTATAGGTATTTGACAAAAGTTTTCAAAATATATTGGAAGGATTCCAGGTATTTGAGTTTTTATTTTAAGCAAGCAAAACTACGTGTGCTTCAACAATCCATTAAATCACTTTAACTATCTTAAATTTTAGGTTGACTGATGATTCTATGATTCTAAAATGCTGAGCTTCCAGGGATCAGGATTTTCTTTTAAACTATATTTTCATTTTGTTTTTGAAATGAATTCAAATGTGTTGGGAAAAGAAGCCATCGTTTATTAAACAATTATTACCTGTCAAAATCTGTGTTTGGGACATTTATATTCCAAGATGACAAACCTGAAGAGTGGTCCAGAATAGACTGACATTATTGGATCTACTGAAACATCATAATTTTCAAAGGGTGACCTTCAGGCTGGTATTTGCCTAGCTGAGTCACACCACAGGGGCCTGTCAATAGACATTCAGACATGTCCTGCTGGGAGATAAAGTGTGTTGCACTGTTCTTAGAAAAACATTAATCTTGAATCTAGGACATCAGGTCTACTTATTATAGCCATTGGAGAGCTCTATCCATCAAATGACACAATAAAATATAGTCTCATGATTTCCACAGTAAGTACAAATATAAATGAATACATCTCTCTGTGCCTACCCATTTCAGTATGCGCACAGTGTTCTAAACTCACCTTGACGATGAATACTGTCCATTCAATTAACAACTGATTTTATGATTAAAGGCATAGACATTACAAATCTTTATATAAACCTTACACTGAAGAGGACCATGTTTAAATAGTCACATTAAGAATTACAAATATGTATGTATTTTTAAGTACAAATATGTAAACATCTCTATTCACATTAAACTGTACTATACGAAGTATTAAGATTTTTCCTCAGAATTTTAGAATCCATCTTCAAATATTTTATTCAAACTAGGTTACCAGATAAATGCAGTTTACCTAGTTCAATTTGAATTCCAGATTTAAAATGCATGTTATTTTAGCAATTTGATATTTGGGACATAGAGGCACTAAAATTATTAGTTGTTTTGCCGAACCACCAGCTTACATGGGGATCATTTATTTTTAAGTTTCTTAGATCTGGCAACCCTAATTTTGAAAATACAATCAACACTTGAAAATATTTATTTATATATTAATATTTACTGAGCGCTTAATGTGTGACAATAGCACTAATACACATTCAAATCCAATGAATAGAAATTGTTCAGTTCCTCTAAGAGCTTACTGTTCACTAAAAGAGAAAGCAAGTAAATTTGTACCTCTAGAGAGCATGAGTGTTTCAATAACTGTTCACTGGATAACAGAGTCACAGGTTGGGATTTCTCTAAGCTATTTATGGGGGCTATGGAAGATGTCAGAAAGGAGTCATTGTGGAAGTAAATTTCTGATAGAAAGTGGGATTCAACCTGGCAAGAAAATATTCTATTTTGTGCTGCTGTAACGGAGTACCACAGACGGTAATTTTTAATTAATTGAAGATTACTTCTTACAGTTTTGGAAGCTGGCAAGTCCAAGGTGGAGACATCAGCATCTTGTGAGGGAATCTTGCAATCTCATGAAGCCACGCCCTTCATTTCCTCTAGCTTTTCACTTAATTTTGCTGCTCCTTTTTGGCAGGAACAAATAAGATATTGATAAGCAAAATAAAAATGGCCTTTGCAAACTCCAAGTTTCTGTCTCAAAAATAGTCTAGAATGACAATTTGGAGCTAAAAGATAATAATTTGATAATTTCCACACCTTAGAAGCCACTGTATTTACCTTCTAGATACTATCTTTCATCATGCAATTTTTTCTTATAATTTTTGCTATTATTCTTTAAATTTTTCTATGTTACAGGAAAAAAGTGACCTTTGCTAATTGATTCTTGTTATTTACAATCATATAATTTTTCTTGGTGCCTAAAAATTGTGACATAATTTTTCTTTCTTTAGTTGACCTTACTATATTTGCCATATAGAATTCTTTCTTCAGTGCATCATTTTTTAAAATTTTACTTTTAATCTCATATCAGTTTCTACTGTAAGAATCATACCAGTTTCTGCCACGTTTCCTCAGTAATTAGTTACTAATGGTAATAAAATTATTTCATTATTCAGCTGGGGTATATTCATATTAAAGAATTTTCCCTTTCTGCCAGTTGCTGTAGCATATGTCTGTAATACCAGTCATTTGGGAAGCTGAGGCAGGAGGATAGCAAGTTCAACTTTATGAGGCCCTAGGCAATTTAGGAGACCCTGACTCAAAATAAAAAATAAAAAGGATTAGGATTATAGTCCAGTGGTAGAGTGCCCATGGGTTTAATTCCCAGAATATACACAAAAAAAAAATTCTCTTTGTGCTACAAATTAGAGCTCTTAATGAATGTAAGAGAAAGCCATCTTCATTCTTTGAACTGAATACAAATTTTATTCATATTTTACATATTAATAAGTTAAAATAGGAAAGGATTTGAATTATT
The DNA here is from genome assembly GCA_004024805.1 of Geosciurus inauris. Lineage (NCBI taxonomy): Eukaryota > Metazoa > Chordata > Mammalia > Rodentia > Sciuridae > Geosciurus > Geosciurus inauris. Next base: position 33,593 of record PVHX01000918.1, on the reverse strand, counting down.
TCACATGCATAAAAATAAATTATCTGCTACTATTATTCACAGTGAATTGAGCACAAATTCATGTCCTCCACCATAACATTTTTATCACAGACAGTAGGACAATCTAACATATAAGAAGCAGCAATAAACTTATAAAGGTTTTCCCTAAAATGATAATCAAAGACATGTGTGACATATGTAGCATAGAATAATATTTAGTCTTACATTGTACTTAATTCCACAAATGGAAATTACTTCTAAACATACTAATAAAATATATATGTATATATAGTAATAGAACCATGTAAATTTCTAAAGAAATATAGAAATTGGAATTAGTAAACATAATTAATTTAGCCTGAAACTAAACAATAGCAATAAGCAAAAAACCTTGACAAATCATAATGAAAGGTATATTCACGAAATTAATCTAATTTATGAATAAGATAAAAAGTCAAAGGGAGGAATATGTATTCTCTAGTTTAATATTCAACTCTCTAATTATGATATGAGCAGCATTACTTTGAAGAATCTGAGTGGAGATGATTCCTGCACTCATAAGATTTTTAAATTATACTTACATTATCATTTTCTTGGGGAAAAAGCCAAATTAATAAAGCAATACATGTGTATAGCACCTGTCTAATGATTGGATTACAGATGGCTAAGTAGCTGTACTTTTACTAATAGTTGCACAGGTGGAAAATTCAACAATACAATGATAATTTTTATCTCCACAGTATGAGGTATTTGGAAATTTCTTTGCCCTCATTAATGAACCATCTTGCATTATCTATATTTTGTATATAGAACCGGGTATGCAATACAATTCCCATTGTTTCTAAAAGTCAGTCACTTTCATCAAGATTACCCTCCTATAAAAAAACACATTGTTCTTGTATAGCAACACAAATAAGGAAGGAAACATTTCCATCGCACAGTTCATCAGCTTAATTAGCAGAATGTTTAAAAATTCTCTACCAAGTGGAGAAATGAACATATATCATTGGTCTCGAGGCAGAGATGCCCAGTGGGAGACACTGCTGCCTATTAGCCACCACCTGCAATCTATGCCTATTAGAAAATGCAAATCAAAAAGTTAAATCAAAAGCCTCCAATATTTCCTGGAAACAGTATTTCTCTAATTTTTACATGGAAGAAATACCCTAGGAATTAAAAAAAAAAGACATGCAGAAAAGTCTGAGTAAATGAATATATAAACATTTAAATCTGTGTAGATTTAATACAACTATTTAGTCTGATAGTAGGAAAAACGTGACTAATAAAATTGTCAGAATAAATTTTATGTTCTTTATGGCTTAGGCCATAAAGTAAGAAACATTAAGGTTTCTTTGTATCTTACCTTAAAGCACAGTCATAATTTATACAGAACATTTATAGTATTTAAATATGGTTTCTGTTTAAAAATATAGTCTCTCTCTCTAACACAGACACAGGGGTAGACCAAAGAAGTGTATTCCATCACCTTATCTTTTTGGATGTTTTTTTAAAGTTGCTGAATATATTGAATTTTGCTCTATAAAAATAACAAGGGCTTTTTTATGTTTACAAATATCTTTCTAGATATAACTTCATTTAACTTGATATTAGAAAACTTCTACACAAAATACTCCAGAAGAGAAATCTTTGAAATAATGATCACACATGGAAAAAAATGTATTCCATATACAAGATTATCGCTCTCTTCTGAATATTGAACTATCACTATCACACTGTGAAATAAATGGGTTCCTGCTTCCTCCTGTGTCTATTTCAGTGATTTTATTTAGTCAAGTAATAATAAGAAATCTAACACAATTTTCTTTGTTGAAGAGAAAAAAGTAGAGCTAGAAAATGAGATATGATGGAGGAGAAAATGAAAAAGAGGGAAGAAACAGAGAAAGCGTGAAGTCATTTGGTGAGGAGTATGTCTAATTCTCAAGAACATTTACAAAATAAACAGAGACATCCCAAACTTTTCTGTGTGAGAGGTTATTATCTGTATTGATTTTAGTTTACAAGTTCTCAAGTTCTTTCTCTTTCTCATTTAAGAAGGTAACATAAAATCCATAAATAATACGCATCCCGAGAGTTGGTCTCTAAAAGGATCCTGAGAACTGAAGCACATTAATCTTATGACTGCGCATTGGGCCACTCAGAGATATAAAATTTCAAAAGGCCTCCTGGGGACTTAAAGATATCAAGCTCTTGTCACTAACCCCTCCTCAGCTCCTCAGAGAAGCAGATAAAGATGGAAATGTAAATTAAGAAACTTATGCTCGGGCTCCAGGCTCATAAACACATATGCAAATGCACACACATAGCTATTGACAGGTTTGGCTGGGCAAAGGAGCCAAAATATAAAAGTCACTTAAAACTTTGAGCAATTCAATATCCACAACATTAAGAGCAACAATTTAGCCACTACTGTTCTCCTAGGTTTGAGTCATTACATTCGTCTGCCTTCTCCATTGTCAACACATTTCTTTGAGATCTGCTGTGAATTATACAGCTTTTTGAGGCAGGACCAACAATAGAGAAGACATTTGAAATATAACCCACAGAGTGGAGTCAGAGATAACCAAAAGGAAGCATGACATTTGTAGTGTAAGTCCTTTCAGGTTCAATGACCAAAAATTAAGTTTCTTTTCCTCTCATTACAAAAGCACAAATCATCAACAACCTTCAAGTCCTTCTTTCTCTTACAGTAATAAACAAGAAAAAATAGAGGAGAAGAGGAGCAAGGAGAATGATTGCAGGATGTTTTGATAAAGATGCATCCCCCCATTTTTTTTTTGTACCAGGAATTGAACCCAGGCTCACTTAACCACTGAGCCACATCCCGAGCCGTTTTTTGTATTTTATTTAGAGAAAGGTTTCACTAAGTTACTTAGGGCCTCACTAAGTTGCTGAGCCTGTCTTTCAACACATGAACCTCCGGCGTCAGCCTCCTGAGCCTTGAGATTACAGGCCTGTGCCAGCTAAGGATGCACTTCTTAAAGATTGACTAAGGAGAACAAAATTAGAGAATTGGCACCAGATCGTGGAACCACATGCTATTGAATGAGTCTACTCTAGCTGCCACAACAAAATACCACAGGCTGGGTGGTTTAAATTAACAGAAGCTCATTTTTTTTGTAGTTCTGGAGGCTGAAAGTTCAAAGTCATAGCTGTTCTCTGATGAAGCTTCTTTTTCTGGCTTGAAGAGTGTTGTCCTCATATGACCTTTCTTCTGGGTGCTTTCTTTTTCTTGATTAAGTCACTAAGGATGGCAATTAACCTTAAGGTCTCCCTAAAGGCTCTATCCCCAAATGCAGTCATATTGTAGGTTAGGTTTCAACCCATGGTTTGGGGGAAGATACTTATTCAGTACATGACAGTGGATAGATTCTGAAGTTGAAATGCCTTCTTTAAATCATGGCTCTGTAGCTAATTGCTACTATTAATGTTGGGTAATAAATTTGACTTTATTATTTAGGATTTTAGCATTGAAATGGGGCTTACAGCAGTAATCTCTTCATGGTTTATTGAGTGTGTGTGTGTGTGTGTGTGTGTGTGTGTGTGAATTTAAGGAGGTGGATATTATACATCATCATTCTTCGGCAAGTTCATAAAAATAATCTGTAAGTAGTCCTTGTAAATATCATTTTATTTAGGTAAAATATACAGAGGAACAAATTTATGGTGAGACTTTCTAAAGCTACAGGTGTTTCCTTAGTAACTTGGACAAAATACTTTGACTTTTCACATTTGCTTTTTTATTTGTAGAATGGGGAAAATATCTACCCTTCATTATCACAATTATGGCTTTACAACACTGAGATAATGCTTTTGTAGCATTCTGAGTTTTATAGATATAAGAGATACAGAAAGTGTAAATGTCAATGGTAATGAACAGCAGTAGCATATATGTTAGCCACTTGTTTACGATTAAAATTTTCAACTGATTTGAATGTAGACTACATATGTCAAGAACAGTTAATAAATCATTGCTTTGAACTGTGTGAAATCTGGACAATAAGACCTGTTCTGGGGAACCCTATGATGAGAGGGTGCCATGGGAACGCCCATTTGCAGCGTGACTCCCGTTGTTAGGAAAATTCTGTGCTTGTCATGGAAGTCACTAGTTCAAAAGTCTTAATCTCAAATCCCACTGCCAGTAGGAAGAAGCCTCAACTATGTAGTTTTTCTCAACTTCATCCTGCTTACCTCAAGAAGTTTTTCACACTGAAATCCTTTAATGCACATACCTATAAAATAAACATGTAGGTTCCTTTGGGTAGATCCAGTCTCCATCAGAGTTGGGTCATCCTCAAGGGCCCCTGCTTTTCACTTATTTCCATGTTTTTGACTTTATTTCTTAAATTTTTCATACTTTTAATATTTCTAGTCTGACTTATCATCCTTGTTTGGGGAAACTGAGTTAAATGTCATGTGGGTCACCATACATATGCATAATTTTTGTTCTGAAGTATTTGAACATTGGCGTGTTTTTGTTTTATCATTTACATTTAGTTGTATTTTGTTCTGATTTAACATAAAAGGTTTTTCAACAGGACAAATGAAAGAAGAAAAATTATGGATGACAATTTATCATGGTCCCTTACTGATCTGATTAGGCTGCATAGAAGAATAGAACATTGATTTCTGTGCTGGACAAAAAAGAACCTGGATGAAAATTCTTGAGATTTTCCTGCTTTGTTTTGTTTTGTTTTGTTTGGTTTGGTTTGGTTTGGTCTCTTTGTGCATGAAAAATAAATTTTAGAGAAAACTAGTAATTACCAGCTACTTGTTACTTATACGTTTGTCAAAATTAGAAATGGATATTCAAATAATTTCATTTATCCAATTTATGTTGCATTATGAAGTATATTTCTATAATTTTTGAAAAAGAATGAGAGTGAACAGGTAAGTGAACCAAACTAAAAGAAAGAAGGCTAATATAAAAATAAGAAAAAAATTCAGCTGCATTAAATTGTCATTTTTTAAAGGTTATAATTAAAAGATAGAGCTAAAATATAAAAATTACTCCTCTGGAAAAAAACATGGAAATACTACATTGCACTGTACTTCAGTTTTTAATAGGTTGTAGATGACATTTTAGACTAAACTCTTTTCAGTAACTTTCCAGTCCTGTGAAAAAATACACAGAAGAAACAATTTTAAAGAAGGAAAAGATGATTTTAGCATATGGTTTCCAATACTTCATTCCATAGTTGATTAGTTCCATTGCTTTTGGCCTCATGCAAAGGCGGAAAACATCATGGTGGAGAGTACACAGAAGACCATAGCTGCACCGCTCACAGTGGCCAGAAACAAAAGTGAGAGGGAAGAGAGAGGCTACAGTGCAAAGGTCCTCCTCAAGGACACACTCCTTGTGACCCAACTTAATTCCACTATGTCCCACCTCTTAAATGTTCTACCATCTTCCAATACCACCATAGGCTGGTGACAAAGTCTTCAAAACATATCCTTTAGGGAATAGTCAAAATCCAAACAATAGCAGTGTCAGATGCATAAAAGTTCTGAGCAATATAATGGGACTTTTTTTAAATGGATGACTTATTAGAATATGATGTAACATTTTTATTAAATCTTTGTTCTCTTCCCCCCCTTTTGGATACTTTAGAAATATTCAAAATGTTATCTTATATATATTTTTAATTAAGTTTAATAGGAACCTGGTGCAGTGGCCCATGTCTGTAATCCCAGTGGCTTGAGAGGCTGAGGCAGGAGGACTGTGAGTTCAAATCCAGCCTCAGCAACAGCAAGGTGCTAAGCAACAGTGAGACCCTGTCTCTAAATACAAATACAAAAAAGGGGTGAGATGTGGCTCAGTGGTTGATTGCTCCTGAATTCAATCACTGGTACCCCCTCTCAAGAAAGATTAATAGGCCTAAAATAGATGCATATTTATTATAGAAACTATTTTGAAAATGTTATAAAATTATATTTAAACACTTTAAAACTTCTTTTTCATGATAAAGCTCCTTTAAAATTATGTACTTTAAATTTGAAAGCTTGCATTATGTAGATGAGTTATAAGTTATCTGCTAATAAAAACAAAAGGAAAATTCTTATCAAATAGTTCTATAGAATTTTTTGTACTCAACAAATATATGGTAACTTTTGTTATTTAAAATGTTTGATTTAAATTTAATTGGTAGTATTTTATCTATTTGAATGTTTCTCTGGTGTATATTTCACTTTCACTTAACCAGAAATAATAATAGCAAATATATCCATATATTTAGGTGGGATGATATTCCTTTCTCATTTTAATGAGAAATATACAGAAATATTTTCAAAATAACAGAAGGGTGTGTGTGTGTGTGTGTGTGTGTGTGTGTGTGTATGTGTTGTGAGTGTGCATATGTTCAATAATATAGGAGAAATACCTTCAACAAAGAACCAGAAAGCAAACATTTTATCTTTCCTTTGATAATATGATTTTTCTAATACCAATAAGAATAATATTTGGCATGTAAGACATACTCTTTAGGGATATTTTTTCTTTTTTATAAACAAGTGCATTTTAAAATATTGAACTTAATAGTCAAAACAACATAGATTTAATTTAATTTTAAATTTATCAAAATTTACAAATCACTTTTGAGATACTTTAAAAGTCTTACTCATATGCCTACTTAGATAAATATTATTTCCACAAATTATCAAATATGCACAGTTTAATTCCTCAACTCATGAATATAATGAGTTCTATTTATTTTATATACATTTTAAGTTATGGAATATGTTATTTCACAATGGATACTCATATCTAGTGAAATTATTAACACACTTAAGCAAATTAGCCTACCTATCATTCTCCATATTTACTCTGTGTGTATGTATTAACAATTCCTAAAATCCACTTTTCTTAGACAGTCCTAATATGTAATACTATGTTTATTGCAGTCAACCTGCTGCACATTATATCTCTAAACTTTTCCACTGTACATAAATGCAGTTTGATTTTTAAAAGCTTTCTATACTTAATTCTGAATCCATTCCAATGTTTTAAAATCCTTACTTTTTCAAAGAAATCAGTTCTCATAATATTTGAGAATATTTCAATATTCTGCAATGTGAGTGACTTTGATCAGGCATGAGAAAACAGCAGGAGACACAAAGAGTGTCCCATAATAGAATATGGTCCGTAATAGTCATATTGAAACTTTTTTCAATAGATTTAAAATTTTGAGAGAGAAATTTTCAATTTTCTTTCTTTTAATGTAAAAAGATTTATTCAGGTTGAACAAGATACTGAATTTTGCATTTTGTTCACTTTTTTTTGTTGTTGTTTTTTGGTACTGAGGATTGAACTCAGGGGTACTTCACCACTGAGCCACATCCTGGGCCTATTTTGTGTTTTATTTAGAGACAGAGTCTCACTGTATTGCTTAGCACCTCCCTGTTGCTAAGGCTGGCTTTGAACTCATGATTCTCCTGTCTCAGCCTTCCAAAGTGCTGGGATTACAGGCATGTACCACAGCACCTGGCTAGACTTTTGAAATTTAAAAAAAAACAAAACTTTTTTTTCCTAAATCAAAATAACTTTGCATCTGTTCACACTTACTGAAATATTAATTTCAATTAGTATTTGAAACAATACCCAAATGAATCCTAGAATATCACATGGCCATGTCTTAATACTCTTCATTCCCTTGATGTCTTCAAGTTTTAAAATTTATTTTTTCCTACATGTTTTATGACTTCTGCCTAAGTCCTCATCTATGGCCAATCTTGCAGCACATGTGCCTAAACACAGAAAGGTTGTTTAGATCCTCACAAAACACATTAGTTGGTTCCAGCCTTTCTCAAAAGAAAACAGATCACATTCCCTATTGAACTTGATTTTGATATTATTCTTTATCCAAACTGGTATGACCACTGAAAGCCTTAACTCTGTAATCTGCTGACTTTCACACTGCCCAATATTTAATGATGCATGATAGTTTAAAACTATTCTCCAAACAGATTCTATACTTCTAAGTGTTTGCTAAAATTAAGTCCAAGGATGACCTCTGCTTTACAGACTATAATTTGTAATGGTATTCACTTATTGAATGGTCATTCTTATATCTGGATGACTGTTGTTGTAGACCTGGTTGTACTCAATTGTGAGTAAGCAGGTAATGTCTTATGAAGTTGATCATGAATGAAATTCTGTGATAATTCTCCAAACATTAGGAGATGGAGGTACCGAGGGAGGAAAGTTTTCTTCATTGTTCATCCTACTAAGAGAAATTCAACAGTTATTTAAATGCCCGAGCCTATGAATTAAGGTGGTTAACATCAGATAATTAAAATATAAAACTGTTACTTAACTCTTTTGAATAGCATCTGTACTTTAGCATCTGAAATGATAAATCACTGCTTTTTAAGAACAAGACACTTAATTTTCTTTAAGGTATGGGAAAGAAAAGCTTGTGTCCTCAGATCCACCAACAGCTAAAAATTTGCACTAGCTAAAATTTGCACTAGCTCCTTGAATTAGCTTTAAAAAAAAAGAGATTGATTTTAATTTAAATTGTAATGTGAAGATACAATTTAGAGAAGCTCAAAACAGAAGAAAAATTACCTAATACAGACAATAAATTATCATCTCTAACAATAGCTTAAGAGGACCCCTACAGTCATGTTACTAACCTCCTTGTACCACCTTGCTCCTTCTACAACAGCCATGTGGGCATTGGGACTGTTGTAGAATGCAACCACTGGAGTCTTACAGCAGGACCTTTGTACTTGCTGCTTCCTCTCCAGGCACACACTCACTCCAGGACCACTATACCCTGCTTGCAGAGAGCTGATGGCATTGCTCGCTCTGTCACTTTATTTTTCAGTGTGCTTAAATGGTATGTTCTTCAGTGAGTCAGAACTGTTGCCATATTTAAAATAGCAATTTCATCTCTGCTCCCCCACAAACACAAATTCACTGGAGAACAGTCTTGTATATTTTTTTAAGTTTTATCTTAAATCTTTTATTTTCTTAGTACTTTGCTCATTTTTTTTTTACTTTTATATTCCATGAATGCTAGTATTTCTGTTTCAGTAATGTACATTCCATTTAATTCTCTGAGAGCCATCCCAGTTGTCCTCTTTGTGCAGGACAGGAGTGGAAGTTGGGTTCAACTAGGTGTCAGTAGTCTTTATCCATTTCGTAGGTAGCATTTTGAAATAGTCTGATGTTTCTCTGTGACTGTCAGCTCATTATCTGACACAACCTTTGACAGCTTTTGGCAGTATTATAAGGGAACTTTCTGCAAATCACCTACTGTGACTCCACCCACCCAGTGCCCTAATACACAAGAGTCTTTCTGCCTGTAAGATCTTTGTGCCTGGTATCTAAGTTGTGCAGGGTTCACTGTCTTAGTTTTTTTGGCCTAGAGAGGAAATCTGCCCAGTGTCCTTCTGCTTGCTGAGACACACACCAGTGCAGTTTCCTTTAGTGCTTTGCTTGACAGCCGATAGAGCATGAACTAGGCTGGCTCCTGCCCAGCTCCATATCTCAAACCATTACAGCTACTACTCCAGTCCTAAAGAGCTACCTCTTTCAATTTATTTTTCTCAGATATGTGCTTTTAATATTTTGGAATATGCCACGTTGCTAACATAATAAAAATATGAAACCAAAGGAAAATATGTGATTGTGATAGAATTTAATTTGGCATCTATGAGGGATAAAATCCCTCTATAAATCTTTGGCTGTGATTTGGGAAAACGGGACAGCCTGGGACCAAGGTCATAGCTCTGATATAGTTTGTGGATATCTCCAAAACACCAGAGTACGGAGGTACTATCAAAGGGACAACAGTATGTTCTCCAGAGGGAAGTGCACAACTGACAAAAGGAGAATAATCACAGCTGCACTAATCTGCTTTCTCCTCCTTATCCCTTGTGTAACCTGGAATTGTGCTGCTGCAGCACTGTGTTGGCAGTGAATCTAATAAGCAGGGAGAGAAATCTCTCCTATTATGCTCTTGGAATGATGAAGAAATTTGGGGGGGTAAGGCTTTATAATTGTCTAGCTTCTCTGTAAATGGAGAGTACATTCTCCCTTTGATAGAAAAGCTTTCAATCATTTAGGGTACATTCTCCCTCCAAGATCATGAGTGTATGTAAAACTTTTCATATTATGTATAAGCATTATCTTTTGAGTCTATATAAAGACTATGTAGATTAGTAACATAAAAATATTATTTTTTTAAAACCCAGACTAAAGTATATTTGTTGAATAAAGGTAAATAATAAATTCCAAATTTGTCTCAAATTTATTCTTGTCTTAAAATATGGAAAAGGCACATGGTCATACACTGTTAAATGAACCAATTTGCTTAATGATCCTCTCAGCACGTGCTTATATAATTTAGATTTGCTTCTATGTCTCTTGGTGGTTTAGATGACATACAGAATCTTAATTTCCCCATTACATCATCAACATTCAAGATAATGAGGTTGTGACATACCATAAAGGGAGTAAACCTAATGAAAAAACCATATACACAAGTCAAATTACATTTAGATGTTTTTCCTACTTATGATCAAAATTAAAGGTGTAATTTAATATGGATTTTTGATTAAAACAGATGGCTCACATCTGCTTTCAAAATGGGGAAAAAAGGATTTCAACTGAAAAGCATATACCACATAATACCTGATAAGGAATAAATGCTAAATGCATTTTGATTCTGTCTTCATAGATATTTTATGATGTCTATGCATTTAAAAATAACTGGGAATAAATGCTTTGTTTATACCAGTATCTTTATAGGAATCATGCAGTATTGCAAAGAGTTTCAAAGGTTAGTTGTGTGTATACTTTAGTAATGTACTCTGTTCCAGACACATATGAGAAGTTGCCAGAATGGGCCTGCCAAAGTTCAGGGAAGAAGAAGACGTTGAGGAACTTGAGAAGGAGCCATTGAGAAATAATAACACATTTTCATCCATATTTTAGGAAACACGGTCTTTAGTGACAAACAGAGTTTAAAGCGGATCCATGATTTGTGTCTCCTAGAATTTTCATCTTTGATATCACCTTCCCTTGATTGGCAGGATCCATGGCTTACTTCTATCAAGTAGGATACGGCACAGATGACAGGATATATGTCATGTGTACATATTATTATGTGGCATAAAAATGCAACATCCAAGGGAGATGCTCTCCCTTGCTGGCCTGGAAGAGATAAGTCATTACATTGTTTTGCCATTTGAGAAGGCAAGGGGTAGAGGGCTTCTGGCTCAAACCAGCAGGAAACTGAACCCCTTAATTCACAATGCGCAAATAGTTAACAAAGGCTGCCTACTAGCTCATGACGTTAGAAATCCATTTCTCCCCAATCATATAGGAGACTGAAGCCCTACATAGCAATGTTGCAGGTTAAAGACCTCAAACTAAGGAATCCAGCTAACCAAACATAATAAATAGGTGTTATTTCAAGCTTTTAAATGTGTGGCAATATAATAATGCAGCAAGAGCTACCTAATACCAACTGTTTTCTTCTCTCCTTCACCTGATATTCTTTGTCATTAAAGAAAATCAAAGTTTGAGCATGATATCATAGGAGACAGGTTGACAGATTATCTCAGGGTCACGTAGAAATGTTCAGCCTTGCCCCTTAAGGAACAATAATAAATAATTTGCACAAAAGTATGCTGTTAAAACTTGTAGGAACCAATTATTATGACTAGTAGACTCTTACCTTGGAAGAAATATTTTTTTTTCTCATTGCTTCAACTTGATAGTATAGCAAGGGCAGTTAAAAATGCGTAGGAACCATTCCTTTGCTCTGTAAGGACTGTATGCATGCGACATTTTTGCAAGCTCCTATTTCAAGAACACAAAGAGCACTATCCCTAAAACCAAATGTTACCATTACTTTTAGAACATACCACCTTGAACAGGTAAAGCATGTGATTAAGAATATGTTCCAAATATGTGACTAATAGAAGTTACTAGATTGAAAGAGAGAGCAAGTTATACTGATTCTGATAGTGAAAATTTTAATTTCAAAACTAATAAATTTTGAGTATAATAATGATGCTGTGAATATGTATATATATATATATACTCATATATGTATATATATATATATATATACACTCATATATGTATATATGTAGATTGCAAATTAATTCATTACACACTTTTCCACTATACTTTAAAAAGTTATAATTTACCAATTCTATTTAAAATTTTAAAATAAGTCATTATACCTGCAAATCATTTTCTAGATTGTAGAATCTATTATAAATGTCTTTTTATCTTGATATATGCTAACAGGAATTTGTTCAGTTAGGTATTCAGTAAGCAATTAAATTAAATGAGGAATTTTCCATAATGCCTTTTGACTTCTTTTAAATTATTTAATTTTTATTAGTTTACTAACCAGATAATGGGTTGATATTATGTTATCCTCAATGCACTTTTATAACTTTCTCCAGATAAGCATTTAATAGTTTTTCCTTGCAATGAATGGTAGAAACATATTAGATAATTGTTGATTATCACATGGAAAAATACTGTTATAAGAGCTAAAAAGAAAAGAAAGTGATCAATAATTTTATGGGGGAGATAAGAAAAATGAAGATTGATTCTTAAAAATTAACAGTTGTATTACATCACAGTGTTGATTAAACTGTACTTTTCAAAATATCATTCAACTCCATTGGTCAAATCATACAACAGGAAAAACAGAAGGTCTCACATAGGTTGCAGATGACAGCCCAGTACACAAACTCCTAATCATTACCGTCTGTGTAACTTGTGTTCAAATCTGCTTTGGCATTTGGTTTGCTCCCTCATCAAGAATATGAGTCTGAATATACAGATACCTAAAATCAGGAAGGGTAATTGGATTCCAAGATGAAAATTTAAAAAAATTCATGACCCATGGGGAGTAAGAGTAAAGAGCTATGTTTATTACTATTCTAAACAATTTTTCCATGTATTTGATTTCATACAGGGCAGGGCAGGAATGATGTTCTATATTCTGATTCTTCTGCATCACCTGTCTGCTCTTAATTGATAGGAGTTAATTAACTGACTCACTTGCCAAATGCTGACTACAAAACACAATGAAAATTCTTGAGAGCAGAGAATTTGGAGAATCATCCATAGAGTATCCCAGAGACTCCCTTGGTCCTTCTACATTCCTTCTTGGAGCACATTTATGTTCTTAAAAATGTATTAGTTTCTTTTCTTCTTTTTTAAATACTTGTACCTAGATCATGAGAATTAGACTGAAATGCATATGTGTGAATAAAAATAATGCTTCTACAGAAATGCATGATGTCATGGCTAATTTTGACAAGAATGGAGTCAAAAATGGACAACTTTAAAGTCTGAAAGTAGCTGGGTGCTGTAGTACATGCTTGTAATCCCAGCTAAAGTAGGAGGATTGTGAGTTCAAATCCAGCTTCAGCAACAGAAGGCACTAAGCAACTCAGTGAGACCCTGTCTCTAAATAAAATACAAACGAGGGCTGGAGATGTGGCTCAATGGTCAAGTGCCCCAGAATTTAATTCCCAGTACCCCCTCCAAGCAGAAAATGTAGTTATTTAGTACATTAAAAATATTTAACACAACCAAATTAAATATGCCATATAGAAACCAAAAGCAAGGGAGTAGGGAAATTTAGGAAGAGACTGAAAGCAAGCACCATAAATCCGTTGGTCTTTCTTTCCATAATTTTTCTCCCAGTTTTTCTATGTACCTCTCAAATTACTAAAATTTGTCATGAAAAAGGAAATGTCACATGAACACTATTGAAATACAGAAGATAATTAGAAACTATTTTGAGAATTTATACTCAAATAAAATAGAAAATCTTGGAGACATCAAAAAATTTCAAGAGACATATGATTTACCCAAACTGAATCAGGAGGACATACACAATTTAAACAGATAAATTTCAAGCAATGAAATAGAAGACAGCATGAAAATCCTACAAATCAAGAAAAGCCCAGGCCCAGATGGATTCTCAGCTGAGATCTACAAGACCTTCAGAGAAGAATTAACACCAGTACTTCTCAAATTATTCCATGAAATAGAAAAGGAGGGAACCCTTCCAAACTCATTCTATGAGGCTAGTATCATTCTGATACCAAAACCAGACAAGACACATCAAGGAAAGAAAACTTTAGATCAATATCTCTATTTACCTCTCTTTAATTTTATTTCCCTTCCTGTAAGACTGTCTTTGCGTCACTAGACCTCAAAGAAAAATATGCCTATCTTTAGATACTGCACTTAAGTATTAAAATTCCAGCCATGTGAATTTTCAAACTGGTCCCAATTACAGATACAAGGAGATACAGAATGAAGAAGGAGTATGAAAGGGTGTCCATTAATAGATGGTTACAGATGGTCAAGATGATGAGCCATGGAAGAATACAATGGTTCAGAGTGAATTTTCAAGTAAAGTTGCAATCTGAAAGTAGTGTAATCCCAATTCATATATGAATAAAAATATTTCAGTGTCATAATTTTGAAAGTATGAGCATTTTAATCTCTGTATGACTTCATAATGCTCTTTTGAACATAGTAATACCTGTAAAGGCACATAATTTTTGAACTCTTTCTTTCCATATGCATAAATGAAACAAATGAGTCTGGCTTATTATTTGTTCAGGTTGAATTTTTCAGATAAAAAGAACAGTGCAATACTTTACCTCCATTATTTTTTTCATTTTGTACAGCTACACATTTGTTAAAAAAGAAATTTATAGAGAGATTTACATAAAATAATAAAATAAATGAACACAGTGGAGGAAGATTCATATAATTTTCTAGATCTGTTTTTTATTACCTCAGGCACTGCTTTCTTTTTGATCAATTTAAAGAGACATAGTACATGTTTAAACAAACTTTCATTTGTTTTTAATATTCTCAATTTCTAAAACCAAGTAATTACTTCTGATATTTTAGATACTTTATGTCAACCATCAAAAGATATGGACATCTGCTCTCAGTTGTATGCTAGATCCAGTACATATTAAATAAACAGTAAGACTTGATTTTGTGAGTTAGTTGTTAAATATAGCTATTATTAAAAGTAATTATGTAAATACATGAATTGTATTTGAAAACTAATAAATGCTCAAAATTGATCACATCCTAATTATAGTTCAATGTTTTACTGTCCTCTGTGCTTGTATAATAAATGGGTAAGTTTCCCTGGTATAGTATTTAAGGATCAATCCAGCATGGTTACAGAAAGTTTACTCAGAAAAGCCTAGGAAACTATAGGATTTATTATACTCATAGGTCCTGGACACAGGAAGACTGTCACTTCACGTAGTGGGTCATATGTCAGGAGTTCCCAGGGAGCCAGTTCAAGGAAGAAATTGAGGGAGAGGAAAGAGAGATCCAGACAACACTGGGAGCTAGGGTGAAGTATACAAGCAAAAGGCAGAAGGAGAATTTTATAAGTGCTTTAGAATATCACTAGGTCATGGTCAGATGAGAGAATATATTGCAGGGACAAGTGTCATCATGGTGGCACCTGGTTGCCTAGGCAGGTTGTTCATATCTTATATAAGGTAATGTTGAAGTTTCAGGAAAATATGAAGTTTTAAAAATTTACTATACAATGTTCTTAAGTTACCTTGTCTGCTTATATTTTGTAAATAATAAGATTAGGGTATCTTATTTATTATCTCACTTATTAAACACACATCTTTTCAACTTTGCATTCAGAAGTATCACATTGCCAGCTCAAAATAAGTATATTTATACGACTGAAAAACAAATACACTACATACAAATCATAACTTTTTTTTTTTGCTTTTGTTGTTTGTAAGACTGGTTTTTAAACATTTGTAAACATATACTATTACTTTCTAGAAGTATGAATCATAAACCAGCTTAATTTTGTAAACTCCGGAATGGTTGATGAAGAGTAAATGAAAAGATGACACAGGTACCACAGTAGAAGAGCCACCACAGAGGGATAGAAAAATATTATGATTATTTTATGTTTGTAAGAAATGTGTTATGTCATACATAATGTTGTTCTTTCCTCCCTTGTTGAGATCTGCATTGTCCAAAACGCTTTTGGATTTGGACTTAATGTAGTATTCTGAAGACATTGGGAGTCATTCCAAGAGATGGATAAATGGCTATGAACAAGACAGCCCAGTTACATTCACCATACATTCACATTTCTTCAGTTACTTTAGGTTATTTTAACATATTCCTTTTCAATCCTTTTCTTTATTAGAATACAACTTAAAATCTCCAATCAAAATATCTCAAATACTTTATCAAATAATTTTGAATATTATGTTTTTAACATCTTTCTTTAGATTATTTAGTAATAATACACTATAGGATAAGATTTAAAAGATAGTAATATAAAAATACATAAATAAAAATTAAAAGTATTTGTTAAAGTGACTCAGTTTTCTTAAATGATTAAAAATGCAAAAAATATGGTGCATACCTGTAATCTCAGTGTTTTGGAAGGCTGAAGAAGGAGGATGGCAAATTCAAAGTCAGCCTTAGCAACTTGGCAGGGCCTAAGCAACTCAGCGAGACCCTGTTTTTAAATAAAATATTTTAAAAAAGGGCCTGGGGATGTGGTCAGTGGTTAAATGTCCTAGGTTCATTCTCTGGTACCAAAAAGAAAAAAAAAATGTATTTTTAAATTATCTAAATTATCTCTTCTACATAGAAAATAAGTTTAAATATCAATTCATCGTACGCTGGAGATTAGAGATAATTATTATATTGGAAACTAGTTTATATGATTTACCTATTGTTTTAATCCATGTATAGCATAAGATATATAAGATCAACATTGAAATATAAGATCTATGTTAAAAAAACAATTGTCTGATTTTCAAATCTGCTTATATTCTGATTTTGTGCTAGTTGAATAATTCACTGAATAGGTTTAGTATTGAACCAAAGTATATTCAAAAGATCTGAAAAGAAAATGGACTCATTTCCATTTTAAATGTCATTGAAATGAAAATACGAAAGTCCTGGATAAATGATTTCCTTTCATAAGGTTAAATATCTGCCAAGAATATTAGCTGAATTTTCTCAAAATTGCCCTTTAAGTGCTATTGCTGCCAAAAAACACAACACAAGGAAATGAGACCAGCATTGTCTGAAAATCAGTGTCAGGACATTGAATTGCCATGATCTTATTGTAGTTGAAATGTCATCATAAAATGAATGTTCATTTTAAACAATTTTATAAGGCATTTTTATTGCTACTATTTATTAATATGCTTACATACTTGAGTATTGCCCTGTAAACTGATAAGCCAGTTCATGAGACAGGCTACCAACAGATCTTTTCCAAGCAATGTTAAGTGCTGCAATGTGATAAAGGGATTAGTGATGACCTTTACAATATGAGGACAAATGCTATGCTCAGAGACCATGGGAAGGCCTCACAGAAATACAATGACTGGATTGAGGTTTTAAGGATGAAGATTATTTTGTTAAGTCAAGAACTTTCCAAGAAAAGGGAACAGGATAAAGGCAGAAATGTTCTAACAACCTCAGATAGTTTGTGTGTTAGGTGACTTTTTGTCCCTGTGACCAAAATACCTGACAAGAACAACTTAGAGAAAGAAATATCTACTGTGGCTCATGGTTTCAGAAGTTCAGTCCATGGTCTGCCTGCTCAATTGCTCTGGGCCTGAGGTGAGGCAGGACATTAGGGCTGAAGAGCATAATGGAGGGAATATGTCAGCTCTTGACAGCCAGGAAGTAGAGTGAGGATCCAGGGACAAGATATAATCCTCAAAGTACACACCCCAGTGGCCTCCTTTCTCTAGCCAAGCTCTACTCACCTAGTTACCAACCAGTAATTCTTTCAAATTATTAGTCCATCAAATGGATGAATTCAGTGATTAGGTTGCAGCTCCTGTGGTTCTTATAATCTAGTCATTTTACCTCTGAGCATTTCTGCATTGCCACATGAGTTTATAGGGGACATCTCATATCCAAACCATAACAGTAAGCTAATACAAAGATGCTCAGTGTAGCTAACTATAAGAAAGCTTATATGAAAACTCACTTATAATCATAAGGTCTTCATATTAAAATGACTTCTCCTTTGCAGTCAGTAAGTAGCTCTTTTTCTCCAGGGGAGCTACAAACCATGTCAGGATCTTGGTGATAGGTGTTAGATATATTTATTTAGAAGCAATTATCCAAGAGATTTAGATTATCATTACTAAAAAATAAAGTTATGAGACTAAAGCATCATTTTCTAGTATAATTATATGAAACTTTTAATAAAATTTTATGTTTACAACATCATTATCTATGGTTCAAACCTTATCCCACTGATAAGGTTAAGAATGATTACCTTTTTTTAAAATAATTTTTTTAGTTGTAGATAGACATAATATCTTTATTTTTTATTTATTTTTATGTGGTGCTGAGGATCAAACCCAGTGTCTCACACATGTGAGGCAAGTGCTCTACCACTGAGCCACAATCCTAGCCCAAGAATGACTTCTTAATCAATAATTTTAAAAATTAAAAATTACAATTCAATTCTGATAAATAGATTATTTTTATTTTTTGATTAGTATTTTGAAAGGTAAATAAAACATTGTTTATGATCATACACTTTATATTTTATATTTGCCTTGACTGGATTCCTAATACACATAAACAAAGTACCAATACCCTTTATGTGTTATCATAGTTTTCAACACCAGTTTTCAGGGTTTCAAGAAAATTTTTAGGAATAATGCAGACCAGTGTGAAGTAACTTTCCAAAGCATGGATTTTAATTTATTTGTCAAGGGAAAAACAGACTCAGGAAAAAAATGCTCAAGTCTATCTGCTTAGTTCAAGGAAAATAATGAGTAGACAATAAACTTAGTCTTTCATTACACACTTTTCTATTAAATATGCTGCTTCATATCAAATAAATTTCTCTTTGAATATACTTTCTCAAGTAACATGATATTCAGCAATCTGCCATGGTAGAAGTACTGTGAAAAACCATTCCACATTTCAAGGAATTAATTGCCAGGAACAAACAAGCAAAATATCACAAGACTCTGAAAAAATTCTATTCTCATAATGATAAAGTGTGTCATGTGTGCATCTGAGATTTGTAAACTAATCTATTTTCAATGTACTTTTTAATTAATAAACATGACTTTTAGAGCAGTTTTAAGTTCACAGCAAAACTGAGTGGAAAAGAGAGTTCCTACCTATCCACAGCCCACTCCCACATTCTAAACCTCCCTTATTATCAACACCTTGCACTACAGTGGTACATATGTTAGAATCAATGACCCTACACTGACACAGCCTCATCATCCAAAGTGCACAGTTTACATTAAGGTTGACTCTTGTTATTGATGTCCTATGGGTTTTGAAAGATATATAAAGACATATATTTAGCATTGTAATATCATAGAGGATTTTCACTCCCTAAAATCTCCTGTGCTGTATCTGTTCATTTCTCCCTCCCGTCTGACCACTGATTGTTTTACTACTTCCATAGTTTGACTTTTCCAGAATGTTGTTCAGTTAAAATTATAGAGTATGCAGTGTTTTAACATTGGCATCTCTTTCCAAGCAATATGCTTAAGTCTCCTCCATGTTTTTCCAGGGGCTGATAGCTTATTTATTATTTTTTAAATATTTTTTAGTTGTTGATGGACCTTTATTTTATTCATTTATTTACATGTGGTGCTAAGAATTGAACCCAGGGCCTTACACATGCAAGGCAAGTGCTCTACCACTGAGCCACAACCCCAGCCCTAGCTTATGTATTTTTATACCTGTGTATTAACTGTATGTACCACTATTTACTTCACTTGCTGAAGGACATCTTGATTGCTTACAATTATTGGAATTCCTGAATAAAGCTTCTTTGAACTTTCATGTGCAAGCTTTTGTGTGCATATGCTTTCAACTCATTTAGGCAAATAATGCTCAGAAGTAGGATTGTTTGATAATATGATAAGATTATATTCATTTTTGTGAGAGACGCCTGAACTTTCCTCCTAAGTGGCAATATCATTTTACATTTCTGCCAGCAACAAATGAGAGTTCATGTGTTCAGTGTTTTGAATTTGGACATTTTTAGTGGATGTGCAGTGGTGGTTCTTTTAATTTTCAATTATCCATTGATGTGTGATCTTCAATATATTCTAGTATCAAACTGACTCTCTGATGGAAATTTTAAGAGCATTCAAGTTTGGGAAATATTGGTTAAATTTACCAATGTTACTGTGAATATATTGGACAGTTATTGACAGAGAACTCAATAAGATCTAATATGCTTTTTCACTTATATATGTTTGGTTTATTCTGTTATTAAAAAGTAGGGAAGATAACAAGGGTTTGAGAAAGGTTGGTACTGGTGATTTGCTTCTAAGATTACACTGACCTAAGAAGACTTGACAGGAAATCTGTTAGATGTCAAAACCTGTTACATAATAGTTACACAGTAGGTTGTCAGGGAATAAAAGAGAAAATAGACTTAAAATAGCAGATCTGTTCTTAGCAGTCAGAAAAGTGCCCACATCAATGTACTTTGTAATGGCCTGAAGTCTTCTTTGCTGTATGCATCTAAATGTGGTTGTTCAAATGGCTTTGCTGAAAATGCCATTGTCAAACCCTGCATTCAAATTTAACTTTAAAATACCAATGAATCTATGGGTGACAAAGATGGCCTCTAATGGTGTAGGATGGTTTCTATAATGGCAATATCTACAAAAGCAGTTGATTTGTAGTTTTCTAAAATTCTTTAACATTATTGGTCTCTCATATCCTCATTAAATGCATCATCACACATTCATTCTAGGAGCTGGAATAGTTTTAGCTTATTTCCGAAATTGGCATTTAATAACTACTGAAAATGATTGCCTTTCTCTAAATTCATTAGTTTCTTAATCTTTAGCCATTTAGTATTTAAATAAAGTAAAATACAACTTCACAGAATAGACTCTACTTAAAATTCATAGGGAAATCAGAGGGAAAAGAAAGGAACCCAAATGAAATGTAATCTACATCTCAGACAGGCAAATATGAATAAAAAATAAGTGAATTCATGGAATCTGAACTCCAAGTATAGATTAGTGTTAAAAATAAAATTGCAATGATGTAAATGTAATCATCTATTTAAAACAGGGGGAAGGGTCACATTGCTAATGTGACTGCAGCTAGGAATTTCTGAAGAGCAGTCATCTAACTAACTTAAAATTATGGAGTAAAATAATAGAAGCATGAAATATCATCTTATTAAGATTGACTCTCAATGGTTGCAGTGTTACAATCTACTGTTGACTTAAATCACATTTTTTTAAGTATTTTTTAAGTTCATTTTTTAAGTATCTATGAAAATAGGCCCATCGATCAGAATATGAATCCAATTCTGAGATAGAAATTAGTGACCAAAAATGTTTGGGAAGTATTTTAGGATCAATTTGTTGGAAAGTAGGTAAAAAGTAAGATTGAGTCAAGGGAAAATTTGAACTAGGATGTGTTTTCAATGATGGATTCAGTTCATTGGGGAGTTTGGAGGACATGATGGTCCTTTATGTTGTGTAAAGTTTCAAAAAGAAATTTGACATTGTACCCCCTACTGCTCACCACTGTGGACCATCAATGCATACAGGTATCTGTGCAAAAGAAGCATGATTCTGTCCATGTGGCTTTTTCTGCTGAGGCAATTTCTGAAGAAGGAGAGCAGAGCCTCTCTCTAGCAGCAATCCAGCAGTGCTGGCAGGAAGTTCTTCATGCGTACAGAAGAATGAAGAATACACATCACTGTCATCTGTGCCCATTGTTTTTCTACACATACCAAATTCTTCTTGGTACTCTTGTTGGATGGATCACCCTTTCTATGGAAAACCTAAAACAGAGGATTCATGGGACAAAATACAACCCCCATTTTTATAGCTGGACTTGAGGCTTTATCAGACATTCACAATAAAACGTCCCATTGCCACGTAATAAAATCGATTACTGAGCCATTAAAAATATCAAGTATAAAATGAATACAATTTCACAAAAATAAACAAAATTTAAAATATAATCCACTCAAAATGGTGAAAATATTTGGTAACACAATCATATAGAAAAATATAAGTAAATTGCTTAAACATTAAGATCTAAAGTAAATTAAAGTGCAGCCTAGTCAAATAACAAATGCTAATCATTTTCCATAGGTATGACATTCAAAGTATCTTCAAATTAATATCAAAACTCACATTCTGAAAGAAGTATTTTAAATGTGAATTTATGGACAGTTCTTAATGCAAAAATATTGTGTTGTTGATCATTTTCTTGCTTCTGAATTTCAAATTCACCCTTTCTGCCAATTCCTTAAAAATGAATCTGGGCCATTTTGAATATTTTTTCTTTTGCCAGTTCCATTAAAATTTTGCAGGTAATGGATTTTGGAACAACACCGTGGAAGAAGACAACTTGCTCCCTGGTTCTGGTGTGATTGTCAGGCTTATTAATTGTATGCAGCATCTGAAGTACCCAGATCTTATAGCATTTGTAAATGTTCTGGTATCCAATTTCTGCAGTTCAAGGTGGTCAACAGGGATTAGCAACCAACAGCTTTCCCCAGCACCTCCTCAGAGCAGATTTGTTGCAGAGTACCTCTGGTAAGACACCTGCCACGGCACAGTTCTTCCCAGCATCCTAACAGATTCGTTGTCAGGAAATTCCACCAACAAAATCACATAGTGAATTCTTTTCATGCTATGCCCAGTAAAATCTGGATCATGTAGACAGGAAGAGACTTCCTTAAATTCTAATTTTTCAGTCCAAGGCTTATTGGCTTTTTAATATCTGCCATGTCTTTATTATTTAGAGTTACATTTATTCTATAGTGGTCAAACAGTCATTACTTTATTTTTTTAAATTTTTTAATTTAATTATTTTATTTAAATGTGTTTCAAGTCATAGTACATAAACAGAGCTCAGTTTTTCCATTTCTCTGGTTGCAAAGCAGATAGAGTCACACCATTTGTGTCTTTGTACATGCACCAAAGGTAGTAATGACCATCCCAATCAACCATCATTAATATACCCATTCCCCTTTCCTTCCTCCCACCTCCCCCCTACCGCATCCTGAGTTCCTGCATTTCTCCTATGTTTCCCATTCCCACCCTTCTTATGTATCCTCATCCACTAATCAGAGAGAACATTTGGCATTTGGTTTTTTGGGATTGACTTACTTCACTAAGCATAATGTTCTCCAATTCCATCCATTTGCCTGCAAATGCCATAATTTTATTCTCTTTTATTGCTGAATAATATTCCATTGTGTATATGTACCACAGTTTCTTTATCCATCCATCTATTGAAGGGCATCTGGGTTGCTTCCATAGTTTTGCAATTGTGAATTGTGGTGCTATAAACATTGAGGTGACTGCTTTATTGTAGTGTGCTGTTCTTAAATCTTTAGGGTATAGGCCAAGGAGTGGGATAGCTGGATCAAATGGTGGTTCCATTCCAAGTTTTTTAAGAAATCTCCAAACTGCTTTCCAGATTGGTTGCACCAGTTTGCAGTCCCACCAGCAATGTTTATCACCGCATCCTCGCCAGCACTTATTGTTGCTGGTATTTTGGATAGCTGCCATTCTGACTGATGTGAGATGAAATCTGCACATAGTTTTGATCTGCATTTCTCTAATGGCTAGAGATGATGAACATTGCTTCATATATGTATTTATTGATTGTATATCTTCTTCTGAGAGGTGTCTATTCAGCTCCTTAGCCCATTTATTGATTGGGTTGTTTGTTTTTTTGGTGTTAAGTTTTTTGAGTTCTTTATATATCCTGGAGATCAGTGCTCTGTCTGATGTGCGTATGGCAACAATTTGCTCCCAGAATGTAGGCTCTCTGTTCACCTCCTTGATAGTTTCTTTTGCTGAGAAGAAGCTTTTTAGTTTAAGTCCATCCCATTTATTGATTCTTGCTTTTATTTCTTGTGCTATAGTACGGGGGTCCAGTCTCCACAGTGTGTCAGGTCCTGAAGTGGGATGAGTGGTGTCGGTGAAAATAGCACCAATGAGACACAGAGACCAGGTTTGGTGCAGCTGTGTCCATCCAAGTTCAGACCAGCACTTTATTTATAGTGATTTACAGTCATTGATTAAAAGAAAAGAAAAAGGGGTTACAAATCATCATGAGTTATTCATAAACACAGAGTGGTCATCTATAATTGTCCCGGATAACTACATCAGCATCAAAGGATTTTTAAATCTTAACTAGAGACTGTAACTATAAGGATCCTCATGTCCTGTTCTTAAGATTAATATCAATCTAGAGATCACTAAGCTTCCTATTGTATTCTCAAAAAACAAGATGAAGCTAACAAAGGTGTTTTTAACTATGAGAGTAGCATAAGACTAACAGGTCACTGTGGTAACTACACTTAAAAGCATAGTCATTGATGCACATGTGGTCAACGGCTTCTGCTCATGTCCAGAATTGCCCAAAGCTGCAGGTTAAGTTAACTATTACATATATCATCAAAATATCATTCTCTGAATTTTTCCTGAGTCCTATCCTGTAGCAACCATTGTTTACATAATTTGGGTTCAGTTTCTCTGGGCAGGCATCAAGGCCTTTGTTTCTTAGGATTCTCCCATGTAAACAAGGAACCACAATTAACATGTTTTCTATTAACCCAAACCATTCTTTCTCCATTAATGTAGGCTCCTGCGTATGGTGGGGAAGGGTCCAGTCCTAAGTTACCTGGACACCTGCTGTCGTCTGCCTTTACCCATGTCAAATATCACTGGATTTTACTATAGCGGGAATCCATATTTGTCAGGTCCTGAAAGAAGGCTTGGCCAACATATGAGCTTTAGGCATGTGACTAGTTGGAGCCACAATTTCTCATAGCTCACTTTATTGAAGTTGCCAAAGCAGCCGTCTACAGCCAGGCCTGAGAGTACTTCCAAATGTAATTGGGGAAACTGTGGGCCTCAGTGTTCTGGATAACATATCTAAAGTGAAACTATCATCAGGGGAGTTTCTAGAATTACTACTAAGAAACATCATATCAGTAGTACTATCCTGATGGGGATTTTCTTGTTTATTCTCCTGGGTGGTCAAATGCTTCTCCTTGATTACAAGAGACTTTGGGGGACCAGGATTGACTGATCCTGTCTTTCTGGGAATTAGAATAATGACACAAGCAAGCACAATTAATTCTGTCAAACTAAGAAGGGGCATCCCAACAAGAAATATATTGAGGAGTGCATCTCTTCACCCTGATCCATTGCAGGCACCAGAACTTTGTCAAACAGTGTCTTGAGGATTTTGGGCTATGGCACTATAGTAGTATTGTTAAGGAATTTGGGGCCTAATCCAACGTGATGAGATTTGGGCCTACTTTCTCCTCAATTAGATGCAGGGTCACTGGTCTAATTCCTAAGTCTTTGACCCACTTTGAGTCGAGTTTTGTGCATGGTGAGAGATAGGAGTTAAGTTTCATTTTGCTGCAAATGCATTTCCAGTTTTCCCAGCACCATTTGTTGAAAAGGCTATCTTTTCTCCAATGAATGTTTTTGGCACCTTTGTCTAGTATGAGATAGTTGTATTTATGTGCATTACTCTCTGTGTCTTCTATTCTGTACCATTGGTCTACATGTCTATTTTGGTGCCAGTACCATGCCGTTTTTGTTACTATTGCTTTGTACTAAAGTTTAAGGTCTGGTATTGTGATGCCCCTTGCTTCAGTCTTCTTGCTCAGGATAGCTTTGGCTATTCTAGGTCTCTTATTTTTCCAAATGAATTTCATGATTGCCTTTTCTATTTCTATAAGAAAGGACTCTGGGATTTTAATTGGGATTGCATGAATCTGTATAACGCTTTGGGTAGTATGGCCATTTTAATAATATTGATTCTGCCTATCCAGGAACATGGGAGGTCTTTCCATCTTCTATAATCTTCTTTATTTCTTTCTTTAGTGTCTTGTAATTTTCGTTGTAGAGGTCTTTCACCACTCTTGTTAGATTGATTCACAAGTATTTTATTTTTTTGGACGCCATTGTGAATGGAGTGGTTTTTCTGAATTCTCTTACAGAAGATTCATTGCTGATGTATAGAAATGCATTTGATTTATGGATATTGATTTCATATCCTGCAACTTTTATAAATTCATTTATCAGTTCTAGAAGTTTTCTGGTGGAACTTTTTGGATCCTCTAAGTATAGGATCATGTCGTCTCCAAATAATGATAGTTTGAGTTCTTCTTTTCCTATTTGTATCCCTTTAATTTCCTTCGTTTGTCTGATTGCTCTGGCTAGAGTTTCAAGGACTATATTGAATAAGAGTGGTGAGAGAGGGCATCCCTGCCTTGTTCCCCTTTTTAGAGGGAATGCTTCCAATTTTTCTCCATTTAAGATGATGTTGGCCTTTGGCTGAGCATATATTGCTTTAACCATGTTGAGGTATGTTCCTGCTATCCCTAGTTTCTCTAGTGTTTTGAACATGAAAGGGTGCTGTATTTTGTCAAATGCTTTCTCTGTGTCAATTGATAGAATCATGTGATTCTTATCTTTAAGTCTATTGATGTGATGTATTATGTGTATTGATTTCTGTATGTTGAACCAACCTTGCATCCCTGGAATGAACCCGACTTGATCATGATGTACTATTTTTTTAATGTGCTTTTGTATGTGATTTGCCAAAATTTTATTGAGAATTTTTGCATCTATATTCATCAGGGATATTGGTCTGAAATTTTCCTTTTTTGATGTGTCTCTGTCTGGTTTTGGAATCAAGGTGATGCTAGCCTCATAGAATGTGTTTGGAAGGGTTCCTTCCCTTTCTATTTCATGGATTAATTTGAGGAGTATTGGAGTTCTTCTCTGTAGGTCTTGTAGAACTTGGCTGAGAATCCATCTAGTGCAGGGCTTTTTTTGGTTGGAAGGCTCTTAATGGCCTCTTCTGTTTCCTTGCATGTAATTGATCTGTTTACGTCATGAATGTCCTCCTGGTTCAGTTTGGGTAGGTCATATGTTTCTAGGAATTTGTCGGTGTCTTCAGGGTTTTCTAATTTACTGGAATATAAGTTTTCAAAATAGTTTCTGATTATCAACTGTATTCCAGCAAGGTCTATCATGATATTTCCTTTTTCATCACAAATTTTGGTAATTTTGGTTTTCTCTTTCCTTCTTTTTGTTAGGGTGGCTAAGGGCTTGTCAATTTTGTTTATTTTTTCAAAGAACCAGCTTTTTGTTTTATCAATTTTTTGGATTGTTTCTTGAGTTTCAATTTCATTGATTTCAACTCTAATTCTAATCATTTCCTGTATTCTACTTCTTTTGGTGTTGCTTTGTTCTTTTTCTAGGGCTTTGAGTTGTAGTGTCAACTCATTGATTTGCTGATTTTTAGTTCTTTGAATATATGAGCTTAGTGCAATGAACTTTCCTCTTAGCACTGCCTTCATAGTGTCCCAGAGATTTTCATATGCTGTATCAGAGTTCTCATTTACCTCCAAGAATTTTTTAATCTCTTTCTTAATGTCTTCAGTTACCCATGCATTGTTCAATAGCAAATTATTGAGTCTCCAGGTTTTATAGTGGCTTCTTTTTTTAAAGCTGTCATTGATTTCAAGTTTCAGTCCATTTTGGTCAGATAGAATGCAGGGTAGTATCTCTATTTTTTTTATTTACTAAGACTTGCTTTGTGGCATAGCATATGATCTATTTTGGAGAAGGAACCATGCACTGCTGAGAAAAATGTATATTTGCTTGTTGAAGGATGGAATATTCTATATATATCTGTTAAGTCTAGATCATTGATTGTTCTATTAAGACTTGTAGATTATTTGTTTAGTTTTTGTTTGGAAGATCTGTCCAGTGGTGAGAGAGTTGTGTTAAAGTCCCCCAGCACTATTGTGTTGGGATCTATTTGGTTTTTGAATTTGAGAAGGGTTTGTTTGATGAACATGGCTGCCCCATTGTTTGGGGCATAGATATTTAAGATTGTTATGTCTTGTTGATGTATGATTCCCTTGAGCAGTATGAAATGACCTTGTTTATCCTTTTTCACTAATTTTCATTTGAAGTCCACTTTATCTGAGACGAGGATGGAAACTCCTGCTTTTACATAGTCCATGTGAGTGATAAATTTTTTTCCATCCTTTCACCTTCAATCTGTGAGAATCTCTTTCCATGAGATGAGTCTCTTGGAGGCAGCATATTGTTAGGTCTTTTTTTTTAATCCAATCTGCCAGTCTGTGTCTCTTAATTGCTGAGTTTAGGCCATTGACATTCAATGTTACTATGGAGCCATGGTTTGTATTTCCAGACATTTTGGTTCATTCTTGGTTTTTAACTTGACTTGGTTTCTCTTTTGATTGGCTTTTAGGGTAGCTCCTCCCTCTGCAGGTTTTCATTGTTGTTTATCATTTCCTCCTCATGGAATATTTTACCAAGAATGTTCTGTAGTGCTGGCTTTCTTGCTATGAATTCTTTTAATTTTTGTTTATCCTGGAAGGGTTTTATTTCATCATCAAATCTAAAACTTAATTTTGCTGGATATAAGATTCTTGGTTGGCATCCGCTGTCTTTTAGCACTTGGTATATGCTTTGTCATGATCTTCTTGCTCTCAGGGTTTGGGTTGAGAAGTCTGCAGTGATCCTAATTGGCTTCCCCCTATATGTAATCTGTTTCCGTTCTCTTGTGGCTTTTAGGATTCTCCCCTTGATCTGAGTGTTAGGCATTTTCATTATGATGTGCCTTGGTGTAGGTCTGTTGTGATTTTGAACATTTGGTGTCCTCTATGCCTCTTGGATTTGATTATCCAATTAATTCTTCATATTTGGAAAGTTTTCTGATATTATTTCATTGAATGGATTTTTCATTCCTTTAGTTTGGAATTCTATGCCTTCCTGTATCCCAAAATTTCTTACGTTTGATCTTTTGATGTGATCTCATAGATCTTGGATGTTTTGTTCATGGTTTCTTACCATCATCACTTTGTGGTCAACTCTCTTCTCAAGGTTAAATATTTTATCTTCATTGTCTGAGGTTCTGTCTTCCAAATAGTCTAATCTGTTGGTGATGCTCTCCATTGAGTTTTTGATTAGGTTTATTGTTTCTTTCATTTCAAGGATTTCTGTTTGGTTCCTTTTCAGAAACTCTATCTCCTTATTGAAGTGACCTTTTACTTCCTGTATTTGCTTCTGCATCTCATTATCGAAGTGATCTTTTACTTCCTGTATTTGCCTGTGTATCTCTTTATCGAAATGGTCCTTTGCTGACTGGGCTTGCTCTCTTATATCATTCTTTAAGTCACAGAACATTTTAATTATGTACATCCTGAATTCATGTTCTGTCATTTCTTCTGCTGTACCATCCATGGCTTCTAATATTGAAGAATCTTGGGTTGTTTGAGTCATTTTCTTCCCTTGTTTTTTCATGATGTTTGTGTGTCTTTCCTTCTCTGTTGATCCAAGTTGTTACAGTTTTTACACCTATATGTGTATAGATTCCCTGCAGGGTTTCAATACCACTCTTTTAAAGGGGGGACAAATTTTGGTTGATCACAATACAAGCAATATAAAGATTCAAACCAAGTAGCTCCTAACAGCTCCCAAATACATTTACAGATTAGTCATGATATACACCAATTATGAGTTCTTTTACAATCTACTATGTAGCCAATAAGTTTGCACAGGGTCTATAGGTCCTATTGGTGGGCTAGGGACAGTGGAGGGTGGGGTGTAGGATAGAGTATTGCGGTAATAGAAAGTGAGGATATGGTTATTAGATCTTAGAAAGTATGAAAAAGGAATCCAAGAGAAGTTGGCTATTACTAGAAAGGGCGACAGTGAGTTGGGGAGGACCAGTAGAGAGGAAGAAATGAAGGGTGCAGCAAGGAGAGATGGTAGCTAGAAAAATAAAACATATGTAAGTGGAAGATACAGGACTATCTAGTACCCCTCCAGTATTCAGTTCAGAAATCCCAATCTACTATATCCCACTCTAAAACAAATCTTTGGTTTTACAACTGTTGGGGATTACAGGGTAGGAAAAAAGTGGGAGAGAAAAGAGGGAAGGATAGAGAAAGAAAGGAAAGAACAGAAATAAAACAAAAAGATTAAACAATACAAATACTAGGAGAAAAAATAAAGGATAAAATAAAAAGTGAGAGTAGAAGAACAAAAAGAGAAAAAAAAACAATTAAAAAATAACCAACCAAACAAACAAACAAAGAAAACAAAACAAAACAAAACAAAAACAGAGTCTCAATGTGAATAGACAGGTATGGTTCCTTTGACCTCCAGTAGGTGGCGTTGTTCGTTGCTTGCTGGACTTTCTTCGCTGGTGTCTTGGGTGTGGGTTTCACAACCAGGTGAAATTCTGGGTTGCTGGTGAAGCCCTGCGTACAAGCCCAACTTGTACCAAGTTGCTGTCCAATGTCCCCTTTAGACTAGGCTCTCCAGAGGCTCGGGGTAGTAGTCTCTGATGTCCTGTTGTCTGGACCCCTGTGGAAGTTCGTTATGGAAGATCTGTGCCCTCTGCTGCTTTTTCCTGTCCTCAGGAACTCTGGAACGGAACTGGGGCGGACCCAAGCTGCCTTTGTGTTGAGCTGTCTCCGTTGGGGTCTATGGGGCATCTCCTACCCTGAACTTGCGCTTCCCAGTGTCTGGCAGCTGGGGCTGTGGGTCCACACGAGCTACTGCTGTGGACCCTGTGTGGTTGGGTGGGCGTTGGAGCCAGGTATCTCGTGTGGAAGCAGTCCCTGCCCGGGGCGAGCCCTGAGCTGGGGCTCCGAGTCGCCTGCAGCCGGGCAGCCCACAGCCGCTCTCCTGCTGGAGTCATGCTGTGGTGTTGTCTCCTGGCCCTGTTTACACAGGCAAGTGAAATTTCCTGTGCGGGTAGCTGTAGGGTGCTGCCCAAAAGCTGGCTGGGAGAAGGTTTTACCGCAATTTTCGATCTTCTGTTTGGCGAGACTGACCGCTGCATCTGTCTAAGCCGCCATCTTGCCCAGTCATTACTTTAATTCCTTATTATACTTAAAAACTCTTCAAGTGTTCCCAATCTCTTTCCTGCATAAAACTAGATTGAAATTAGAGCAGGAAGAATGAAAAATAATAATTATTCTGACATTCTTATTGGTTCCCAAATACATGTATATAAAAGGAACAGGGATACTAAGATATTGTATTATGACAAATAAACATGTATATTGTTGTGTTTTTTTGTTGTGTATTTTTTAACATTCCAGAAAAGACTTGCTCCAAAACTAGGAGAAATAAATGCTACACATAAAGAATGTGAAAAATCTGAGAGACAAGCCTTGCTAGATTACCCCTATCTACTAGCATTAAATCATTTTCTTCTGTTTAGTTGTAGTTCTACATGACTGTAAATTTTTCATTGAACCCAAACATAAAAATATATATTTTTCACAGCGTTTTGTAGTCTTCATACCTGAAGGCTCTCATGTTATGTAAAACTTACATTGCATAAACTCGTTATGCTTTTATCTTATTTACCTATCTTTGACATAGGAATGGTAGAAATGTGTAATATCTTTCTCGTTCTGCAGAAATGTGATCTCTATTCTATTGATGCTAGGCCATCAGCATGAACAGAAATCCCCCATATTCTCCAAAAAGTCTATCTAGAAATTTCATTGTATATGACAAACAAAACTATCTTTTTATTTTCAAAAGAAAAATGAAAAAAATTAAGATCTTACTAAAGAGTAGAGTGATTATAAAAATGTAAAGCCTTATTACTAATGATCTCAATTTTGTGTATGTTCATGTCTATTATCACATAGAGTTAATTTTAATTTTAAGAAAATAAATATATTTTATCATATTCATTCATTTGCCCATTATGGGCAGTATTTTCAATGTTGAAAATGCCTCCTACAAATTATTCAAGTAGCAGTAAATCTAAAAATTATAGATGTTTTTAGAACTTAATATCCAAAATCTATAGATAAAAGGCATTTTTAAAATTTAATATTGAAAAGTTTCAAATAAAATCAAACTAAAACATAAAATGCACAAACACACAAATAGGTATTTTATTCTAACTATGAGCACATTTCCCACCTGTAGTTAAAATACAATTTACAAAAGAAATATTTTGATGAGAAAAAGAAAAAAAATCATGGAACATAAACTTCAGTGTAAAACTGAGAAATACCTATGAAATTCAATGGATGGCTATTTAAAAATCACATAGATGTTGCTCAGTTGTGTGATTCATTTAGCACTGTTAGAAATATGCTTTATCTTACTTTCAATCTGCTTTCCCAAAAGGCATGTCTAAAGTTAGAAGATAAACGTTCAAGTCACGTGTTTGTATCATTGTTGAGTTTTGTTCCATAGACATCGTCTTGAGGTAGAAGAATAAGAATGAAAAATAAATTATAAAGTATAATTGCTGTAAAACTAAGGAGTGTTTTACATTAGAGTAAATGAAAATATATTAAACAAAAGTAATATATGTTGACCGTTCATTTCAAATTTTAAATGTAATATCCTTTGGCTCCAACATCAAAAATTTACAAAATTTATTGTAATTACTATTAATTATCATGAATTCCTTAGGGAGGGTCTGACAGACCATAGCTACTATTAATACATGGAAAATAAGTTTCTTTAATATTTAATTCTAAGTCTTTGAGAGTAGCTATCATATATATATATATATATATATACATATATGTGTGTGTGTATATATATATATGCATGCTATTTGGAAGTATTTTCTACTTAAAAAATATGATTATCTGGACTGTCCTATTCTCCAGCCAAATCTTGTAACAACTTATTTTCCTCCTATTAGCACTGAGATGTCTAAATTTTCATACTTCCAAGACACTTTTGGGCCACAGTACATATATACATCTCTACTAAATATTCTAAGTACATTTCTAAAACACACTTTCTGTATAAATTCAGAAAAGTCATTTGCATTTTGTACACCCTAAGTATATTTCTTCATATATAATATAAAATCCTCTGGGATTTTAATTGGGATTGCATTGAATCTGTATAACGCTTTGGGTAGTATGGCCATTTTAATTATATTGATTCTGCCTATCCAGGAGCATGGTAGGTCCTTCCATCTTCTAAGATCTTCTTCGATTTCTTTCTTTAGGGTCTTGTAATTTTCATTGTAGAGGTCTTTCACCTCTCTTGTTAGATTGATTCACAAGTATTTTATTTTTTTGGAGGCTATTGCAAATGGAGTGGTTTTTCTGAATTCTCTTTCAGAGGACTCATTACTGATGTGTAGAAATGCATTTGATTTATGGATATTTATTTTATATCCTGCAACTTTGCTGAATTCACTTATCAGATCTAGAAGTTTTCTGGTGGGACATTTTGGATCCTCTAAGTAGAGGATCATGTCGTCTGCGAATAATGATAGTTTGAGTTCTTCTTTTCCTATTTGTATCCCTTTAATTTTCTTCGTCTGTCTGATTGCTCTGGCTAGAGTTTCAAGGACTATATTGAATAAGAGTGGTGAGAGAGGGCATCCCTGTCTTGTTCCTGTTTTTAGAGGGAATGCTTCCAATTTTTCTCCATTTAGGATGATGTTGGCCTTTGGCTGAGCATATATTGCTTTAACCATGTTGAGGTATGTTCCTGCTATCCCTAGTTTCTCT